>JASDQU010221519.1:4754-15874 GCA_032191745.1 Picea mariana
AGTGTTAAATTCCATTTGCAACATCTTGTCCTGGGAAGCCCTTCTCACACAAGGGTCAAACACTAGGTCGCATTGATATTGGCAGAGTTAATCACCCTGCTTTGTTGATATCAGTGTAGATATTGCACATATTATGGGGATCACTCGAAGGTATACCCACAATGATGAGTGGAAGCCTTTTGAGTTGATTGCGGGCTAGATACCCTTCCCTTTCATGTGGATTGGACTGTCGACTGTTCCCCCAGGATTTATTGTTGTTGGTGGTGACCTTAGTGGCCTATCTTTCTAGGTTTTTACCCAAGGTAACTGTGGAGGGGAAAGTCTTCACGGTACCTGGAATTGACGTTGACCAAACTCACTCGGGCTCCTTGGAGGGTATACCCACGATTATGTGTGGGAGCTTGCACCAGGGTGTAATTCTGTTAAGCGGGTCATCAGCGTAACTTTTCCACCCTAGCCTCACCCCTTCTCATCTCATTGTTGCGACGTTGGATTTCATCACCAACTAGTGGCTTCGAAATTAGAAGGTCTTGTTTGCTTGGTGTTGCTTTCTAGATTTTATTTACTAGTGCGTGTTGTTTGTTTCTCGAAGATTGAATATAGGATTTTCTTCACGAAGTTTGTCACCCGTTTACAATAACTCCTCCACGTCATTCATGTAGAATGCAGGGTTTATCTCCAGAGCATCTAGAAGGTTCACAACCCTTGCTTACAAGCACACTTGGAGGCTCTCCTTGGTAGAGTGAAGTCCCAGTCGTCACCACACCACAAGTGGAATGCACTGACTCTCTAGAATGTTTTCGCATTACAAACACTCGAGAGGACTTTAGACTTAACCTCGATTCTAAGAGACGTTTTATGTGAGCAGACTCTTCTGGAGACTTAATTGTTGTATATTCCGGATCTCCGACTAGAACCTTTCCTGGTATAGAAGGCCAAGATCCTTTTTGGTCTACAGGTGTTTTTCGACGAGACATTTTTGGTCCAGGTTCACCTGTGATTTCTGAAATCAACCCCCAGTGATTTCTGAGATTTCTAATTTAGAGACAGTACCGTTTACTACCGCTTATCACTTTACTGTCCCTGCCGAAATGGCCCATATTGTAACTACTACGAGTGTTCCAACCGGGTTTCCTGCAGTTAGTCTTTCTCCTATCAACACACCGCGAACGCCCAACGTCAATCCGAAACTACCACCTGGATACCGTGCGTTGAATGCTACCATTCCTACTCCCACGCAAACTCCATCTGTCTCTCCTTTGTCTTCTACTGGAAATCCTAATCCTAATGGCGCTATTCCGTCATTCACTCAAACTTCTTTGTCTTCTACTGGCAATCCTAATCCTAATGGCACTATTCCATCATTCACTCAAAGTTATCAGCTTCCGGTTGGTGGAAAATCTAAGCAAGGTAGTATAACTCAAACCCCTCTTAGTTGGAAAATATCGATTGGAACATTATCCTCCATTGGTGCACCACCTTCAATGGGAGGAGAAACTCCACCTTATGGGAAAAACATACCTCTGTCCTTGGCTCAGTACTGGAATCAGTTGATACAAAATTCTTCTCAATCGACTAGGGGGCAGCAGTTTCCAATTGCGTCCGTAACACCCCCTAGCATGGACCAACCATATATTGATTCTTTTAATCCCATTTGGTGGTCGAATGCTCAAACTCAAACCTATGTTCTAGGGTATAATCCGATGAGCTACTGTCCTATTCAACCACCACCGAATATGCCTAGATCTTCACATTATATGCAGACTTCTTATGGTCCTACTAGTTTGTCGATAGGGCTTCCTCCCCAAAGCCACCAGTACCCGCAGGTGAATCGACAGTTACCTTTTCTCGCCACTTTGGATCTTCCGGATTTGTCAAGGATTTTAAACGATCCTATTTGTCACTCTCCTCAATGGCCTGTTATACCCGTCAAGATTCCATCAGACATTCCTAAATTTGATGGAAAAGTGGGAGAGGACCCAAATAATCACGTTATGACTTTTCACCTATGGTGTTCATCCAACTCATTGATGGATGACTCTATTCGTTTACATCTTTTTCAACGAACCCTTACCGGTTTTGCTACGAAGTGGTATATTGAATTTCCACGAGGTTTCTTCTTTTATTTTAACACCCTAGCTATGGATTTCCTTATGCATTACCAGTTACCAATCCATTATGACATGGGCACCAAGATTTTGACTTCTTTCAAAAAAACCAAAGGCACTCATATATCTAATCACATTCATGAGTGGCGAAGGAGACGACGTCTCATTAAACTTGAGCTCCCTGATCAGTTACTGGTAGAATGGTTTACAAAATCATTTGTGAACAAAATCGGTAAGGACATTGCCATGGGTGGCGTTGTCATGGAAGAGCAGGCTATAAGTCGTGATCAATATATTGACCTCGTTTATTCACAAACGGGAACACTTTATGATTTACTACCTGAATTACCTCGTCCTAATGCTTCCAACACTTCAACTATTCCAGCTACCTCGCATGCAGCTAACGGTGTGATTGGTACTGCCCAAGCCCAATCACATTCTGTTTCAAGCACAAACCCTAAGTCTGCTTCTTCTAATGTTCAAAATGCTCTGTCTCCTGCCACTCCTACCAGCAAGACTTCTGAGGTAAATGTTGTCCAATCTACCCCAGCCGATAAAAACAAATCTAAAAAGGGAAGAGGCAAGAATAAGGAGGGAAAAAATAATACTCAAGCAGAGCAACCTAAAACTACTCCTATTGATGACTGGGATAAGTGAAAAACACGATACCCTTGCCTTATCTGTGGTGATGATCACTACATGAAGGATTGTCCACGATGTGCCGAGGTCACTAAGTTTCTTCAGGGAACCCCAAAATACCCTACCCCGGTTGTCTTGTCCCAACCCTTCCTGTCTCAACAATAGGCTCAGTTGGTCATTCATGACCAACCATCCTCTTCTACTACATCATATGTTTTGATGTGTACTGGTGATTCTAAGAAGAACAATGTTTCACTCACGACTCGAGCCAAAGATTATTCTCCATCTAAAGAGAAGGTTGACGATTTACCTCCTGATTTGGTACAACCCTCTCCACCGACTCCACCTACCAACAGTCCTCTTCATATCGAACAATCGAGCCTCAACACAGTTCTACTACCCCCCCCTAAGGGTGTCGTTCAGAAATCGTCTTTCAATCCTCATGCTCATGTGGCCCAAAACTACAACATTGTTGAAGATCTGCCCCAAGCACCTTCTGCGATGTCAGCCCTTGTAGTCCTTCAAACTTGTCCTGCACAACGGAAGGCACTGTTGAAAGCTATTGGTGTAATTGACCCAATGGATATGAATTTAATAGTCTTTGACTTGGATGATCACATTCCACGGTTACCCCCTCAACTTGTGTTCCAGATACAAGTCATTGTTTCTGACAAGAACATTTGCCAAACAGTTATCAACGAGGGTGCCTCGACGTGTGTAATGTCTTTTGCTTGTTGGAAAGACATTGGCTCTCCTTCCTTGAATGAATCACAAAACACTCTTAAAGCCTTCAATGGATCTGGTTTTAATCCTTACGGTGTTCTTCCTTCATTTCCTATCACGTTAGAAGGTAAAATGGTCCAAGTCGAAGTGGAAGTCTTTGACGCTCCCCTTGATTATAATCTTCTGCTTGGCCACAGCTGGATCGATTCCATGCAAGTAGTCGTGTCAACACTTTTCCATGTAGTACGTTTCCCTCATCAAGGAAAGGTTGTTACTCTCGACCAACTTGCCTTCTTTAATTCTGATACTCGTACTGGCAATGTACCGTTTATTGCTAAAACCCCACCGAGCTATGAGAACGTCGGTGTAGGCCTTCTCAAGGACTCCTCGTTAATGGGTACTTTCCCCATTCCACCACCTGATATTCCATGCCTGTCTGTTTCTTCTATTAATATGATCTCCACTTCGCCTCACGAACTTCCTGCGTCTTCTGACCCTTGGATTGTCCCTGAACCTGGAGATCATCTTTGTTTCAACAATGCAATGCCATTAGGTCCGGTTGAATCTAATTATCAAGCAATTCAATCGGCCACACCTTCTACTCCCTCTCTTGATGAGTTGTCTCTTGATCCTTTTCGTTTTATTTTTCCCACTGACAAGATGATTATGCCCATCATGGAGGACACCCCTTGGGACGATGGACATCATCGTTCTATCCTTTTTCTGGAGCAACATACTCTTGAGAACTACCACCGGATTTCGACTCCATCAACCGTTGTTGTCATCTCGACAGTTCCCGAAACTACACACGATGTGTTTGCTGAAGGGAACTTAAGTAATATCTTGCCCATGATTCCCATTGACATATCCGTTAAACCTGGAATCGTCGAAAATGTCCCTATTGGAGCTTCGTGTTCCGTGGACAAAATAGTCACCTATACGTCCCTTTTCAAATAATTTCATGACATCTTCGCCTGGAGCTACGAAGAGATGCCAGGTATCAACCCTGCACTTGTTGTACATGAGATAAAGACATACCCCAACGTTAAACCCGTCTGGCAACGCCTTCGTCCAGTTCACGCACGTAAAGCGGCTGCTATCAAGCTCGAAGTTGAGAAACTTCTGAAAGCCAGCTTTATTTATCCGGTGGCTCTTACCGACCGGGTTTCCAATCCTGTCCCGATTGACAAAAAAGGAGGCACTATTTGTGATTGCGTTGATTATAGGGATATTAACAAATCTTGTCCGAAAGACAACATTCCTACCCCCTTCGTCGATCAGATTGTTGATGATTGCGCCAATAGTGAAATCTTCTCTCTCATGGCTAGTTTCTTCGGCTATAATCAAATTAAAATTTCTCTTGAGGATCAACATAAGACTTCTTTTATTTGTCCTTGGGGTACTTTTTCCTATTGGAAACTCCCTTTCGGTCTTAAGAATGCGGACGCAACTTTTCAACGCGCTATGTCTTATTCTTTTCATGATATCAAGCACATCGTTCAACCATATTTGGACGATTTACCCGCTAATTCTATGCGCAGAGTTGATCACCCCAATCACCTCTGAGCCATTTTCGTTCGCTGTCGGTTCTACCATATACGTTTAAATCCCCATAAGTGTGTTTTCTGTGTAGAATCCGACCATCTTCTAGGTTTTATCATTTTGCGTCAAGGGATTTGGGTGGATCCTTTGAAGGTTGAGGTGATCCTTAATCTCCCTCCTCCTTCTACACTTCACCAGTTGCAAAGTTTGCAGGGGAAAGAAAACTTTCTTCGTCGTTTTATCCCAAACTACGCCGAGATTACTCATGGATTTACGTGGCTATTAAAGAAAGATTCAGAGTTCGTCTGGGATAACATTTCCAACAATGCTTTTGAATCTTTGAATTTGTCCCTAACGCGAGCTCCACTTCTCTTCCCCCCGATTACAGTCGTGATTATTTCCTTTATCTTGACTTCCATTCCAGAGCATGTGGTGGTCATATGTCTGGGTATGCTACTGCCCAAAAGATCTTATGCACAGGGTATTTTTGGCCTTCTTTGTTTAACGACTGCATTATTGTCATTCAAAAATGCCATGCCTACCAGACCTACACCCAGAAAATTCGGTCACATCCTGCTCCTCTTCATCATGTGGTCTCAGTTGGTCCCTTTGCGAAATGGGGCATCGATTTCATGACATGTCACCCTCACTCGCCTGGGGGGCATGGTTACATCATTGTAGCCATTGATTACTTTACGAAATGGGTCGAGGTGATGTCCACATTTAACAACACTAGAAAGACTGCAACCTTGTTTCTTTTTAATCACGTCATAGCTCATTTTGGTGTTCCCCAAGCTATCGTCACTGGTCACGGTAGCCACTTTAGGAATTTTATGATGTCTGAACTTATGGGAAAGTTGGGTCTTTGCCATGATAACTCAATGCCCTATTATCCACAAGCTAATGGCCAGGTCAAAGCGATCAACAAAGTTCTCATAACTATGCTTCGACAAATGATAGGGATTCATAAAACAAGTTGGCACACAATGTTGTTTTCGGCATTGTGGGCGTACCAGACATTAGTCAAGTCTGCTACTGGGTTTACACCTTTTTGGTTAGTCTATGGTGTAGAAGCCATTCTTCCTATAGAATGTGAGATACCCTCTCTGAAGCTAGCTGTTGAACTCCTACCCAACACTTCTGTGGAAGAAGAACATCTGTTGTATCTAATGTGATTAGACAAAACTCGACGNGGGGCATCGATTTCATGACATGTCACCCTCACTCGCCCGGGGGGCATGGTTACATCATTGTAGCCATTGATTACTTTACGAAATGGGTTGAGGTGATGTCCACATTTAACAACACTGGAAAGAACACAACCTTGTTTCTTTTTAATCACGTCATAGCTCGTTTTGGTGTTCCCCAAGCTATCGTCACTGGTCACGGTAGCCACTTTAGGAATTTTATGATGTCTGAACTTATGGGAAAGTTGGGTCTTCGCCATGATAACTCAATGCCCTATTATCCACAAGCTAATGGCCAGGTCGAAGCGATCAACAAAGTTCTCATAACTATTCTTCGACAAATGATAGGGATTCATAAAACAAGTTGGCACACAATGTTGTTTTCGGCATTGTGGGCATACCGGACATTAGTCAAGTCCGCTACTGGGTTTACACCTTTTTGGTTAGTCTATGGTGTAGAAGACATTCTTCCTATAGAATGCGAGATACCCTCTCTGAAGCTAGCTGTTGAACTCCTACCCAACACTTCTGTGGAAGAAGAACATCTGTTGTATCTAATGTGATTAGACAAAACTCGACGTGATGCCACCCTAGTAATAGAAGCCCAGAAAAAGTGTGTCAAGGCCCAATATGACAAGCATGTCAAGCCTTGCATTTTCTTCGAAGGTGATCTTGTTCTTCTCTATGAACATGATCGCAATTTGTTAGGAGCTGGGAAATTCAAACCCATGTGGCAAGGTCCTTATATCATTCGCCGAGTTTTGGAAAAAGGAGCATATGAGTTGGTAGATTACGATGGTATCGATTTGAGTGAACCTAGGAATGGGTTGTACTTGAAGAAGTACTATGCATAAAATCATCTGTGCACTAGTACTTGTATTTTTAGTGTATCATACGTCTTGTGTGTTACTTTAGTTTTCTTTGGTCATTATCTGGTCTTTTCCCTTATGTGACGTTGTGTTTGATTTCCAGATGTCAGAGTCTTCGCTACCCTATATTGGCTTTGCTGATGGCGCTAGTCGTAGTACTCATAACCTTGCTTCTGCTGTGTGGGTAGTTTATGCCCCTACAAACGAACTTGTCTCTTTGTGAGGTGTGTGCCTTGGTCGTGCGACCAACAACATTGTAGAGTATAGCGTCGTTATTGAACTATTGGTTGATGCTATATCGCTTGGAATTCGTCACTTGGTTGTGTGAATTGATTTGCAACTTATAGTACTACAATTAAGTAATATCTACTCTATTCGAAGTCCTACTTTGTTAAGGGTGTATTTGCGAATTCGCCTCTTGGAACGTTATTTTGATCACATTGAATATCAACATATTCCTATATGTCTAAATACATTAACAGATGCATTGGCTAATTATGTATTGGACAAACATTTCTATCATTTATAAGTCAAACACATCGAAATTCACACAATATAAGGTAAACCAGTAGAAGCCGTATGTATATATAACGATCAAAAGAGTTTTTTACAAAAAGTTTGTCCGAAGACCAAAATGTCAAAATTTGAAGCTCATAGCTTCTACAAAGTGACGTCATGGATGACGTTCATGGTAACACATGATTGCCCTAGCAACCCTATGGAGCAGTTGACTCATAGATGTTGATACCCCTACAGTATGACGCTGATCGCATCGTGGAACCTCTTCCAGAGTCATGTCTGGAATGTCTGCAGTCACGCCTTCTAGATTTTGTTCCACCACTTGATAATCCTAAGCATACATTGGTGCTGCCGCTACCTGTCCTCGCCGCTGGATGGGAGAAGTGCCGAGAGGTCTGTAAGGTCCAACATCTATGTTATCAACAAACTATTTTGTATTAGTCTTTGGATGAACGTATAAAACAACAATATTTGTATATGATAAAAATTCACAAAAACATTTGAAAAGAAAAAAATGTGTGTACTTCTTACCAAGGTCCCCCCAATGAGCATCCTCTGGCAATACCAAATCTGGATCTCCTCAGAAATCTAGCCCAACATAAGCATATTCATCAACCATCAACATCTGTGGTTGAAGCCAGTCAAATAAAGTATCATCATATTTGATGATCGGTCCTGCTATGTGTCGGGCCATGAGCCGACACCATCTCAGCATCTGCGGATCCCTGGGAGCCGGTAAATTTCACTCCACTTGTAGCCTCAGTAACGGGACCCATTCAAGGAAGAAGGATACCAACAAAGATCCATACCTTAATTTCTTTAGGTCACCTCGCCTACATTTGGTTAATTGCTTTTTTATATTGCGAAGTACAACATCTGCCCAGTTGAATACCCACGACTCAGTACACTCAATAGCATACTGGAAGTAACTATGTAATGCCATATGAGGAGCAGAACTCCCAGCCATCCGAGCTATAGTGAAAAGGATAGTACGGAGGGTCAAGTCTCGTACCCCCCAGATAGCTACTTTTCCTTTCTTTCTCTCAGCCTCGGGAACGCAGTGTAAATTGCAGTACTCACTCATCTTTAGCCCACCACCTTTACTACCTGTCAGGCTCACATAGTATCCCCACCATGACAAACCAGTCAAAAAGTAAATGTCCACAATGTCTAAGGACAGTGTGTGGACCCCCACATGAAACACTTGTTGATCAGGGTCCCACATACGCACTAGGTACTCTAATAGTCTAACTTGGGCCCTCATGCCCAGGATGCGAAAGTACTTCAAGAGCCCACAGTCTCTCAAAGCAGCTATAGTAGGTGGATGATTTTCGACCATTGCATTGTCTTAATGGTTTTTTATGACTATTTATCGATTAAACCCTAATCCCTAATGTCATGTTGAGTGTAACTCTTGTAGGAGTGATGACATTATTGATCAAATACAGGGATACAAACATGTTTTTCTTTGCTATCGCGTGTTTTTGATTGTTTTTTATGGCTTTTATATAAAAACCTCGAGCGTGGTCTTTGTCAGTTCTTGCTCTCGTAAATACATGAGAACGTGATTGAGCGTACTTTTATCACTTTTTCGGGCTCAACAAGGTTATACGAAAAATGAATCCCCCTGGAGTCTTGTTTAAGCTCTTTTCAGACTCTCTAAACATGAAAAGATCGTCGAGTGACATTGCTATTTTCACACTCGATAAAGTATTTGAAGTAAGTGTCTGGTGAGCGATAATTTATCTCTTTTTCGGTCTCATTCAAACTATTTTACGAAAAAGGAACTGAGAGAGTTCTCTTTTAAGTGTTTTTCCAAACTCTATAATCTTGAAAAACCTTTGAGTTTTCTATCTCTGGACTCGTTAAACAAACATTGACAGACCCGTGATGGGACTGAACCACTCCTTCTTAGGGTTTGTTAAACATACTCTGAGGTACTCATTAGAAGGATGATCTTACATCAACAAGCATATGTTATCCTCCTCAAGATTGCATAAAAATAAAGAGGTACTCGCCAGAAATGGTGGGGGAAAATTTGGGAAAGGGATATGTTTTCATCATCGTATTAATTGGCATTAAGTGTCGCTCTTGAACATGACACCCCCTATTCATCATTTGAAGTCGGCTTGGTAAATCCATTTGTCTCTCATTCGATTGATTACAAGGTCATTCCTTGTGTCATCTTTGAGTCAATGCTGCCAAATCATTGGTCGTGTCGTTCATATGTTCAAGAGAAGTCCATCTGAAACCTATATTGAGTTGGCCATCTACAATTATCCATTCTCTCTGTGTCAGCCTTCCCTATGTCCAGTCCAATTCACATCATACTCTGGTTCATATTCAAAATATATTACTCATTTCGTGTCATTGATGGGGGATACATCAAGGCCCTCCTGTGACGAGTTTTGTTCCGTCGACTTCAACTCATTATTTGGAATCAAGACTTAGAAATTATTTGGTACCTTGGAGCTTGCATGCCTCAATGGCAGGTTTCCTCACTTTCAACAGTAGGTTTACATCATTGACCCCTGATCGAAATATTCCATCGGATGTTTGACTTCAACTCACTGATTCACACTCGATGGATTGTACTAGGGTACCTTGGGAGTTATTGACATCAATGGTGATTTCCCTCGCACTTGTTAACGGTTTCATCAATGACTGGTAATCAAGTGGTTTCTGCCATGTTTGACTTCAACACATGTAATCACATGGTTATATTCGTACTTTTGGGCAACGAGATTGAAGACCCTGGATATCATATCTTTGTCTAGGTTGCGATGGAGTATGTAAAATTTGTGACACATAGATCCACTTTGTATGTCTCGTGGCTATGTCGTCTTAATTTGAAATTTCTCCCATAGATCCACAATGTATTCCTGGTGGCTATGCTATATTTTGATGGCATGGATCCACAGTGTATGATTGGTGGCCATGACCCATGTCTATAATGTCATCAGTCTGTGATCTGAGTATGGGAATTCCTACCTTAGAATTGATATATATGATATTCTGCAGATGCTTGGTTGTTCATAGGTTTCCGATTAGGTGTGCTCTTAGTTCTCGACACACACATGTAGCTTACAAAGTCTATCGGTTGTCATTGGTTCCAACCTCATAATTTGGGGGGCATTCTGTTACCCATGATTTTGGTCATCATGATGATGTATTGATGATGGTGTACTCAGGCTCTTCATAAGAACTTTCTCCTAAGAAAAGTTACTTTCGTCTCTTTCCAAAAATCTCATTTTTGAAGAAGGTTTGTAGGCTGCTAGTATATTTGCCTGCGAGAATGCCTGATTCTCGTAGGCTATCTTAAGCCAGGGTGTGAGAAGTTTTCATTGTGTTGAACCGTTAGGGTGCGAACTCTTCCTAAAGCATGGAAAAAGATGAATTCTCGAAGTTTCTAGAAGGGAATCTTCTAGAAGGATGAGTTGGAATTCGAATGGTTGTCCTAGTACTGGATTCCCTGATATTTTGGGATCATTCTTATCCAAGTGACTAATTCATTCTCTCCTATATATTGAGGG
>JASDQU010221523.1:0-13804 GCA_032191745.1 Picea mariana
GGAGTTATTTCCCAGTCTGTGAAGCTCTTTGTTGGTGTTCCTATTTCAGGATTTTGACGTTTTGCATTTCAGTGATTCGACATTTCGGCACTCCTGTGATGAAGTGTTTCGACACTTCAACTCCCGGTATCCAGGACTCCGAAATAGAGTTATTTCCCGGTCTTCAAAATTCTTTGTTGGTGTGCCTATTTCGGGTTTTGGGTTTTCGGGGTTTCACATTTTGCGATTCCGGGACTCCCGATGACGAAGAGTCTTGACTCTTCCAACTCTTGGTATTCGAAAATGTCCTCTTGCCTTCAGGATTTATTAACCTCACTTCACCTTTCTCTTTAAAGAACGTGCAGGTTCTCTTGGATCCAACGCCGGTCAGACCTCGTGCTCAGATCTGACGTTCATCGGGAATTCTCAATGGGATCCAAAGATCACTATCGCTTCTCCTCCCAGGCTTTTTTTGCCCCTGTTTTTCCATCGTTGCATACTCTGATCTTTCCATCAATGACAATCACACTTGCCATCAATGATAATCACAACATAAGGGGCTAATGAGGGAATGCTGAGGCAATTCTCACAAAAGGAAGCAATAGCTTGGGCAAGGAGGGGAAGTGAAATCAGGCAGATTTTCACTGTTCTTATCCTTAGATTTGAAATGGGACCCCAACACCTCCTTTTATATGACAAAAGGATGGTTATTCATCTAGGTGATGGGCTATAGCAGGTGGATTAGTTGGGAAACCTCCAAAAGCCCATCAATTTCAATGAATTCCTTGCAGCCTTTTATTTTTTGCAACTTTTGCAAGTATACGGGGCTGCAATGGTGCATCATGATTATGTACGTGAGATGTAGTGATGAAAAAAGTGTATGCACATGGGAAGTAATGGTGCAGGGCACGTACATCTTCTAAAAATTGTTTTTTTAAGAAGATCAACTCAACAGTGCTTTGGAAAAAAAATGCAAGTAAGAGGGCCAAGGCCATGCATGCATGTGTAGAGAAATTTAGGGTTATAACATATGCCCCCTTATGTGTGAGGTTAGAAGAGAATATGATGGCTGAAATACATTACAATATCTTCACCAATGTAAAAAATCGAGTGAGCCCGAGACCATAGTTCAGGAGGTGCCATATGCAAAATAACAATCGTCTCTCCAAGGCGAGCATACCCATGCTCGGGATGAAATAAATCATGGCTTCCAATCAAATACATTACAGATCCATGTCATATAAATATATAAATTGTAGTTGCGAGCAATACATAATGGATCTACATCTCAAAATCAAAGATATACAAATATAGTATCCATCTTCCAGAAGCTAGCAACACCTGATGGGTGGAGATGAGGTCTTCATAGCTTGAGCAACAACTTCAATATCTTGAAAAATCAGGTAGGAATATAATGGGAGTGCATAACTCACTACCCTGAGGTATTCAATGACTCGTTAGAAGAATACAAGAGGATCTTGATGATCAGGCATAGAACTTTGTCGATTTTGAATCAGGACTTGACTGGACTCTCGGGATGGCTAACTCAGGTTGGGTGAAACTTCCCTTGGAAAAAATCACGAAAGATGATCAGAATCGGGTAGCATGACATTGTCATAAGTTCATGAGAAGGAGGAAATGAAAACTCTCCATGTGTTTGGAAGAGTAACCAAATGGAGGAGGACACAACTCTATGTAGTGATAACAACTTCCTAAGGTCATACTATATCCCAATGCTTGACGAGCAAACGAAAGGATGTGCTTTGTCGAAGGGTGACTCTTTGTGCTGCCAAAAAGAATACATATTTCTCATCCCCTCTTTTTGGGATATTTTATTTTTTTGTCTTTTTCAATTTTTTAAAGAGCTTGAAAAAGAATAAAAGAATGCTATGTTACAAAGGAGGAACAAGTGTCACAAGGAAGCATACTAGTTCTAGGCACAAGGAACACACTAATGCTTAGAGCAAGGAGACATGTGCAGGAAAATGACACTTGGGGAAAATTCCTCCACGGTTCAAGGTGTTAGGTCGCAGAGGAAAAGTGCTGCAAGGCTTGCGTATAAAGCATGCTTCAAAGGTTCATTTGAGAGAAACATGGAGCCGACATTAGGCCTAAGACGAAGATATGCAAATGCGATTAGAAAGACACAATGAAACCCCATTCAATGTAATTTTAATGATCCCATATAAGGAAAGCTTGGTAGTTTTTTCATGTTTAGAGAGTCTTAAAAAATGTAAAAGAAGACTCCAGGGAGTACGTTTTTCGGAGATATTCTAGTCGGTTCGAAAAAGGGTTAAACTTGCACCGAAAAGACATCTATTCAAAGCCATTTTAACGAGTGTGACAAAGACAAGATCACTTGACAATCTTTTCAATTTTAAGGAGTCTTAAAATATATTAACTATGGACTCACAACATTTTTTTGAATTAAGTCTCCTTAGCCCAAAAAAGTATAAAATTCACTGAGGAGAAATCTCTCGGCGAGACAAATCTCCCGAGGCGTGCCTTTTTCTGCAATAATCTACAGGCTAGAAAAGGGGTAAACTCATGCCAGTAGATGTTCTTATGGACCAATTTAATGAGTGTGAAGAAACAAGGTCACTCGACGATATTTTCAATTTTAGGGAGTCTGAAAAGAGCTTAACTATGGACTCCGTGGGGGGTTCCTTTTTCGTAAATAATCTCCAAGGCCTGAAAAAGGTGATAAAACAAAACCAAGGAGAATGTTCCTTTTTAGAATATTTAGTCCCTCAGGCCCGAAAAAGGGTTAAACTTATTCTCGAGAATACTCTTCTAGCGAACCAAATTTCCTAGAGCATACTTTTATTTGTATAATTGACTGTCTGGACCAAAAAAGGGGTAAACCACTGCCGCACAAACGCTCCTTCTATTAGCACTCCAAAATTTCTCAAGCTGAGGGAAAAATTGACAGAGGTAACCATACAACCACTTGGAGTCAAGGATCTAGCCCTCCAAGACTCAGAGAGGGATCTCTCTGTATGATTTAACTTTGTTTGGATTGGATATTAGGCTAGTTATGAGAGTAGAAGGTTTGTTTTGGAGTTTTTGTTTGACACAACAAAAGAGGGCCATTGGGAAAAATGGAGTCAAAAGGTATAAGGTGATCAAATGAAGGAATAACTGAGATCATATGTAACAAGACAAGGTAGTCATGTTAGTGGATCCTTGTGATTTGTGAGATGGAAAAAGAGGAACATATTAGGATTCAATTCAAATGTAGAGCATTGATACCTGAATTCTATATTCAAACTTCAGAAGAAAACATGAATATTGTTTTAAGCCAGGACAGGGTGTTTGAAACAAATCCTAAACATAATATTCTTATAAACAATAAAGAAATAAACAACATCTGAAACCAAAGAAGAACAAGTTACATCAAGAAGCACTTCACCACATAACTATGACACAAGAATCCTGAAACATAATGTCTTTGTATTCATCAAAAGGATCACTTACAACCTCCTCAAAATATTTACAATAGATGATAATATTTCTATACCATCCTTCCCTTCAGGTCCAACAAATATGCTATATTATATTCTATCTTTTATAATATCCCATTACATTCATATCCTACAGAGTAGGGGATCAGATCCCTTCCTTGTCTGTTTCTAGATATTTATGAAAATACCCAAAATAGAGATTTGATCTCCTTTCTAAATCATACGATATATCTTGAGTTTCTTACAATATATTTGATTTTTACCACTGAAAGGGTAAAAATAGAAATAACTGCATGTTGACCACTATCCTAAACCTGGGGAAAATGCAACAAAATCCCAAGAAACAGGTTATGCTTTGACTTTATTAATAAACCAGAACTAATCTAATATTAGCCTGACACCAGCATATTGAAGATGTGTTATAATTGGAAAATCGTCCTGGAAGCCTTGGAGAACATTGAGGAATCCATTTTCCTTGATTTGAGGAGATTTCTATGCTTTTTGTTCATAATAGAACTTTCGACAGCCAATGAGGTCAAAACATAGTGTATTTAGTTGCTGATTTTCTGGGAATGATTTTTGATAGATAATTATGGACTTTGAAACCGATCTTAGCTGGAGAAAACTATAACTTCTCCCAAAATGGTAAAAAATGATTGAGTTTGATCATTAACCCTAATTCATCTATCATAGACACCTTAATTCATATCAAGGGTATCTTCAGCTAGAGTGTCAAGGCTGAGGTGAACTTTAGGTCTTAGCTTTTTGTGGACAAGATTGAACCTCAAAACCTTGTTCATGTTCTGCAGTCTGCTATTCTGTTTGAAGAGCTTCTTATTCTTGTGCTTTATAGTCTCATATTTAATGGCCAACTGATCCAATGCAGAGCCAATTTTGAGAGATGACTTTATAAAAGTCTCATTCTCTCTTTTTAGATGTCTTTCTAATACCTTTAACTCAACAATTTCTTCTTTCAGTTTCTAGACCTTAGGTTTTTTGCTAACCCTTTTCTTTGATGATGTTCCAGGTATTCCTTCTTTTGGAGTTTCCATTTCTACAGCTAATGGATCTGAATCCGAATCTAAATATGGCCGATTTAGGGCATTTTTTACTGTAGCTTTTCCTTGATCCTCTGCATTCTTCCCAAATTCTAGCTTCCTATTTGTTTTCTTTGATTTTGATGGGGAAACTTGTGTTGCAATTGCTACAGGTGACAATGCTCTCTTTCTTTTACTTGTTCTTGGAGAAGTTAATTGCTGTGAGGAAGTTTATCCTTTCTTTGGTTGAACTTCTTGTACGAATTCTCCCCAAAACATAAGATAATGCCAAGTCTTATTTCTTCTATTGAGCTTCTTTTACACTATTAGTTTGATCAGACCATGATGAAATAAACTGCTGCTAGCCTTTTGAGGTTTGGCCTGAACTTTAAGCCATATTGATAAGGCTCTTAAGAAGATAAAAAGGCATATTCAAAGGTTTCTTATCAGTGAAATGAAGGAGCAATTTGAAATGGTAAAGCACGGTCCTTCCATATCTCCCTTCATAAGTGATGTAAACCTGGATAATCTTTAGCAATATTTTCCATTTCTTCTCCTAGTAGCTTTTGGGAATATCCTTTTTCCATTTCATATTTTGATGTTCTTCTTTGAGAAATGATCTAAAATCAATTTCCTTGATTGAGGTGGTCTTAAACCACCTTTCTCCTTCATGAGGCATCTCTGTGGTTGTTGCTATACTAGATTCATTTATCTGCATCACAATAGGCCCAAGTTGAACTTTAAATCCATCAAAGATTTTGGAAAATGCCTCCATGATACCTTGATGATACCCCTGGAGCTTCTAGCAGAACATGTAGCATCCAACATCTTTGAAAAATTCACAGGCCTCAGGGTGTGCCTCAAGGTATGAAGCATTCTGCAATTCCTTTTGAAGGAGAGAACCTCCTGTTGAGATAATCATCACCAGAAATCCTAATTTTTTTTTAAAACTGGGATGATGACAGAGGATCTAGGGTATGTAAGGGAAATAGGTGGAATCAAATGAATGTGAAGGCGGGTTAAAATGATGAGAGTCAAGAATATCGCCAAAGGATGGAAGGTTTGGGAGACTATGGTCCGATTTAACACAACCTTCAAACATACAATTGACTGGTTCAAATAAATGAGAAGGATCATGAACGTTTTTGGATCGATTGGATTGTATGGGAATGATCTCGGGTTATGATCATTTGATTGGACATGGGATAAAAAAATCATAATCCCTTCTGAAATTGGATGAATGATAACTGAAAGCGGTTTTGGCAGCATAACAACAAATCATCACTTATGTACAACCGTCGATATGAGAGTGATAAGACCCTTTTTAAACCCTTGAGATATTCATTAGTTTTGGAAGCTTATGACATGTGTGAATAAGCCATTTAGCTACCAAAAATTTTAACTTTCGGTAGCTAACAACTATACGATTTCGACCTTTAGCTACCGATAATCAAACTTTCTTCCACAATTAAAATGCGAACCAAATAAATGAAATCCTTGATTATGCCACTCTAAACCTTCAACAAACTCATGTGGATACATCATAATTCAAACTTACCATGTGAAAACATCTAGTTTTAACCTTTAACCTGGATATCTATTTGAAGCATTGGATATACCACTGGACCATTATCCATGAGCGCCTTTTTCCACAATACTCTACAGGATGGAAAAGGGGTAAACTCATGCCAGTAGATGTTCTTATGGACCAATTTAATGAGTGTGAATAAACAAGGTCACTCGACGATATTTTCAATTTTAGGGAGTCTGAAAAGAGCTTAACTATGGACTCCGTGGGGGTTCCTTTTTCATAAGTAATCTCCAAGGCCCAAAAAAGGTGATAAAACAAAACCAAGGAGAATGTTCCATTTTAGAATATTTAGTCCCTCAGGCCCGAAAAGGGGTTAAACTTATTCTCGAGAATACTCTTCTAGCGAACCAAATTTCCTAGAGCATACTTTTATTTGTACAATTGACCGTCCGGACCAAAAAAGGGTAAAATACTGCCACACAGACACTCCTTCTATTAGCACTCCATAATTTCTCAGGATGAGGGAGAAATTGACATAGGTAACCACACAACCACTTGGAATCAAGGATCTAGCCCTCCAAGACTCAGAGAGGGATCTCTCTGTATGATTTAACTTTGTTTGGATTGGATATTAGGCTAGTTATGAGAGTAGAAGGTTTGTTTTTGAGTTTTTGGTTGACACAACAAAAGAGGGCCATTGGGAAAAATGGAGTCAAAAGCTATAAGGTGATACAATGAAGGAATAACTAAGATCATATGTAACAAGACAAGGTATTCATGTTAGTAGATCCTTGTGATTTGTGAGATGGAAAAAGAGGAACATATTAGGATTCAATTCAAATGCAGAGCATTGATACCTGAATTCTATATTCAAACTTCAGAAGAAAACATGAATATTGTTTTAAGCCAGGACAAAGTGTTTGAAATGAATCTTAAACATAATATTCTTATAAACAATAAAGAAAGAAACAACATGTGAAACCAAAGAAGAACAAGTTACATCAAGAAGCACTTCACCACATAACTATGGAAAAAGAATCTTGAAACATAATGTCTTTGCATTCATCAAAAGGATCACTTACAGCCTCCTCAAAATATTTACAATAGATGATAATATTTCCATAACATCCTTCCCTTCAGGTCCAACAAATATGCTATATTATATTCTATCTTTTATAATATCCCATTACATTCAAATCCTACAGAATAAGGGATCAAATCCCTTCCTTGTCTGTTTCTAGATATTTATGAAAATACCCAAAATAGAGATTTGATCTCCTTTCAAAATCATACGATATATCTTGAGTTTCTTACAATATATTTGATTTTTACCACTGAAAGGGTAAAAATAGAAATAACTGCATGTTGACCACTATCCTAAACCTGGGGAAAATGCAACAAAATCCCAAGAAACAGTTTATGGTTTGACTTTATTAATAAACCAGAACTAATCTGATGTTAGCCTGACACCAGCATATTGAAGATGTGTTATAATTGGAAAATCGTCCTGGAAGCCTTGGAGAACATTGAGGAATCCATTTTCCTTGATCTGAGGAGATTTCTATGCTTTTTGTTCATTATAGAACTTTCGACAGCCAATGAGGTCAAAACATAGTGTATTTAGCTGCCGATTTTCTGGGAATGATTTTCGATAGGTAATTATGGACTTTGAAATTGATCTTAGCTGGAGAAAACTATAACTTATCGTGAACTAGTAAAAAATGATTGATTTTGATCATTAACCCTAATTCATCTATCATAGCCACCTTAATTCATATCAAGGGTGTCTTCAGCTAGAGTGTCAAGGCTGAGGTGAGCTTTAGGTTTTAGCTTTTTGTGGACAAGATTGAACCTCAAAACCTTGTTCATGTTCTACAGTCTGCTATTTTGTTTGAAGAGCTTCTTATTCTTATGCTTTACAGTCTCATATTTAATGGCCAACTGATCCAATGCAGAGCCAATTTTGAGAGACGACTTTATAAGAGTCTTATTCTCTCTTTTTAGATGTCTTTCTAATACCTTTAACTCAACAAGTTCTTCTTTCAGTTTCTAGACCTTAGGTTTTTTGCTAACCCTTTTCTTTGATGATGTTCCAGGTATTCCTTCTTTTGGAGTTTCCATTTCTACAGCTAATGGATCTGAATCCGAATCTAAATATGGCATATTTAGGGAATCTTTTACTGTAGCTTTTTCTTGATCCTCTGCATTCTTCCCAAATTCTAGCTTCCTATTTGTTTTCTTTGATTTTGATGGGGAAACTTGTGTTGCAATTTCTACAGGTGACAATGCTCTCCTCTTTCTTTTACTTGTTCTTGGAGAAGTTAATTGCTGTGAGGAAGTTTATCCTTTCTTTGGTTGAACTTCTTGTACAAATTCTCCCCAAAACATAAGATAATCCCAAGTCTTATTTCTTCTGTTGAGCTCCTCTTACACTATCAGTTTGATCAGACCATGATGAAATAAACTACTGCTAGCCTTTTGAGGTTTGGCCTGAACTTTGGAAGCCATCTTGATAAGGCTCTTAAGAAGATAAAAAGGCATATTCAAAGGTTGCTTACCAGTGAAATGAAGGATCAGTTTGAAATGGTAAAGCACGGTCCTTCCATATCTCCCCTCGTAAGTGATGTAAACTTGGATAATCTTTAGCAATATTTTCCATTTCTTCTCCTAGTAGCTTATGGGAATATCCTTTTTCCATTTCATATTTTGATGCTCTTCTTTGAGAAATGATTTGAAATCAATTTCCTTGATTGAGGTGGTCTTAAACCACCTTTCTCCTTCACGAGGCATCTCTGTGGTTGCTGCTATACTAGCTTCATCTATCTGCATCACAATAGGCCCAAGTTGAACTTTAAATGCATCAAATATTTTGGAAAATGCCTCCGTGATACCCTGATGATACCCCTAGAGCTTCTAGCAGAACATGTAGCATCCAACATCTTTGAAAAATTCACAAGCCTTAGGGTGTGGCTCAAGGTATGAAGCATCCTGCAATTCCTTTCGAAGGAGAGAACCTTCTGTTGAGATATTCATCACCAGAAATCCTATTTTTTTTTTAAACTGGGATGGTGACAGAGGATCTAGTGTATGTAAGGGAAAGAGGTGGAATCAAATGAATGTGAAGGCATGATAAAATGATGAGAGTCAAGAATATCGCCAAAGGATGAAAGGTTTGGGAGACTGTGGTCTGATTTAACACAACCTTCAAACATACAATTGACCGGTTCAAATGAATGAGAAGGATCATGACCATTTTTGGATCGATTGGATTGTATGGGAACAATCTTGGGTTATGATCATTTGATTGGACATGGGATAAAAAAATCATAATCCCTTCTGAAATTGGATGAATGATAACTGAAAGCGGTTTTGGCAGCATAACAACAAATCATCACTTATGTACAACCGTCGATATGAGAGTGATAAGACCCTTTTTAAACCCTTGAGATATTCATTAGTTTTTGTAGCTTATGACATGCATGAATAATCCATTTAGCTACCGAAAGTTTTAACTTTCGGTAGCTAACAACTATATGATTTCGACCTTTAGCTACCGAAAATCAAACTTTCTTCCAAAATTAAAATGTGAACCAAATAAATGAAATCCTTGATTATGCCACTCTAAACCTTCAACAAACTCATGTGGATACATCATAATTCAAACTTACCATGTGACAACGTCTAGTTTTATCCTTTAACCTGGATATCTATTTGAAGCATTGGATATACCAGTGGACCATTATCCCTGAGTACCTTATCATGAAATCTCCTTCAACCTGACCATAAAAGTTTCTAGATAGATGAATGGAAAATTAATGGCCTATATTATAGGACCTTAACACCTTCAAATTTAATTTTTGTGAGCATGAAGGGAAACAAGATCGCCTGACAATATTTTTGTTTTTAGAGAGTCTGAAAAGGGCTTAAAAAAGACTCTAGAGGGATACTTTTCTCAGTTAATCCAAACAAGATCAAAAAGCGTAAGTGCAGTCTTGTCGGATGTTGCTTTTGTATTTCAAAGTGAGCTTGAAAGACAACAAAGTGTGCTCATTTGGGAGTCCCGAGGGCGAGGCCAAGAATGATGGCACACCAGATGAATGAGGCTCAATCTCGTAATCATGTTAGGACTAACAAGGACTCCCAAGCCTATAGTCATTATAGACAACAAGGACACCAAAATGCAATAAGGATCTACCTAGGGAATCCATGTAAAGGTAGGCTCTACCACCTAATTACAACACTTATAGAGAAAAAATGAAGGTTCTGTGTCACACTTCGGTAGGGTCGATCTTATGGAAAAGTCGAAAAGACAATGAGATGTAGAAAGTGGAGGTGAAATCCTAACTTATATGCAAAAAGTTGGAAAAAAATGACTTTTACCAAAGGATACCAAAAGTGACCGATCCCCAAAAGGTTACCAAAAAAAAAGGAAAGTGTATCATAACATCCAATAGGAAACTCAGAAATAGAACCAAATGATTTCCAAGCCAGGAAAAATGACAAAGGGGGTCAAAAAAGTGGAAAAATGGGCCAAAAAAGTCTATAAAAAGAAGCTGACAACTCATTTTCACCACTGCATTTTGAAAATTGACCAAAACGAGAAAAAACCCTTTACTAAAGAAGTTGATTCTAGGAGCTTCAATGGACGAAACGAACTTCCGCTTAGACCAATTAAGTACAAATGCACCCCCCTTGCATTTAAATTCTTCATTTAAGCATTTATTTTTGTTTTTGAGGGGGCACACTCTCCTAAAAAGAGTGGCCCTGCATGAACACAGGATGTTCAAGGACAACTCGTGTATGTACTTCGACAAAAAACACTCTACCCACATACATACACGACTGTGGCCAAAACAACCCGCGTACACCCTCAAAAGCTTCAAAAAAAATTTAAGATGCAAGAGCTAACTCCCTTTTATATGCCATGGAACAAGATGTATGTCCATTGGAGGGAGAGGGAACATGAGGACATTGATGCACTGGTCAAAGAGGATCCTGTTTCTATTGCTACATTGAAACAATGTGGTCTATGGAAGTTCTTCCAGTGTCCGTTTATGAGGGAAAAACCCAAGCTACTGAATTCCCTAGTTGACTACTGGAATCCAGATGTAGAGGCCTTTATGATAAACGAAAAATCGTTGACTCCAACGATTGAAAATATCTACTTCTTGACTGGCCTCTCAAGGAGAGGGGAACCAGTCAATTTGTGGACTTTTTCCCCTGGGAATTCTAACATCGAGGATTACAATCAGATGTATTGGAAGGCCAACATTGAGAAGGTAGGTTCTCAGGTGCCAATTCACAATATCACGAGTTTGTCTTTGAGAGTGATCTTGTTACTTATTGGGTGGATTATTGGATCCATGACCCTTCATCAGGCTTCTCAGGCACACATGCATTGTGACATTTAGTGCCAAGAGGCACATATATTTTCCTAAAGTATGAAAATGCTCACATACATGAAGAGACAACTAGAAAAGTGTTGGCTACGTAGAAAAAAAAACTTCGGGTATGGCACTATTATTTTCTCGTTCTTCTTCTTCGAGAGTGCCCATCTTGAGTCTTAGAGAGACTGTGCAGGGGAATGTGGCCTCCTTCCCAGCAATATGTAGATGTGAAACATTTCTTCCACGAAAAGGGGGGAGGGAGGACCATAGAGGCCTTTGCTGACACATTTTTTGACTGGTAGGCACGACGGATTCTAGTGATAGAGGACTACCCCTATGCTGGAATAAAATTTTCCAGGGATCCGGACATGCCCATGCCTCCCAGAGAGGAGCGAGGAGAGATAGGTAACATATATTTTTTTAACATTATTTAAGTTTTAAATGTTTTTATATATATCATTTTTATGTGTGTACTATAGTGCTAACTTTTGTGTATCTATTATGTACAGATGTGGGACCAGTGCACCCGACGAACTTTGCAAGGAATCGATGATGTCCTTAACTAGAGGTGGGACCAACAACAACCGATGGACCAACAGCCACATGAGGACCTCCATCCAGAGAGGATGAGAGAGTTTTGAGGTAGGTGGAGCGCAACCTCATTGTGCTCACTCGTATAATACCTATGGCCGAGATCGAGGATCTCCCACCTTCTATGCAGGATCATGTAGTGGGGGTGCCAGGGACTTGGGTCTAGCTCTTCCAACATTTAGCCAATGCCATCGTTCACTATGGTAGGGCCAATAGGCCTCGAGCTTAGATAGGCTAGACTTTTATGTGTCGAGTGCACCATTGTATATTTTTTGAGGGCATAAGCCCAACGATGTATACTAAACTTTGTTTTTGAGGCGTTCACACCCACCTATGTACTCCTGACATTTATATATATATATATATATATATATATTTACATATCATTCGTCTTATGGATCACATTTAAAAAAAAAATGTATGTACATGTGTATGTGTGTGCAACATGCTAATCTAATACTTGATTAGCTAGAGTATCTGTCATATGATTAAATCTCCTAGGAACATGGTTATATGTAATGTAATAAAAGTAACATTATAAGAGAAGTACCCTAAGGAAACGTCGGTGCAAAGTAGGATCATAAACATGGTAAAATCCATTCAACTGGGACACAACTAGTTGAGAATCTAAATAGACCCAGAGGTGTGAAATGCCTTGCGACAAGGCACCACGAAGCAATTCTATTATTGCATTGTACTCGTCGACATTATTTGTAGCGTCACCTAGACAAATACCTCTGGAAGATAGCAACTGGCCTCCATGTGTGAAAAACACCCAAGCTATGGAAGCAAGCCTCCGAGTGTGTCAGATCGCGCCATCCATGAAACCAAAGAACACCTCTGATTCACTTGACATCTTCCATAGTGAAAAATAAGACATAAATAACTACACGTCCATAAAAAAAAAAGACAAAAAACTTTATAAGAACTATACATATGTACAAGAAGTCACCTGAGTAACCAACCTAAGAGTAATAATTCTTGAGGTAGATCCAATTTCTAGGATCTGCCAAGGAATTTCCTTCATAGTCAACCAGACGATAAGCACCCTTATTTAAGACCTCTTTCATGATGAACGGTCTGAACCACATGGGTTTGAATTTTTCTGCCCCCAAGGGATCTTTGTCTTTATCATAGACCAAGACAAGATTGCCTTCAGAGAAAATTTGAGGATGAACGGACCGATCTTACTGACACTTGACTCATTTCTTATGAGCCTCATTGGTCGAGACTGCATCACAACACTGCTCATCAAGCTGCTCGAGATATAATAGGTGTTCCTCAAGAGGTGAAGTGTCCGACAATAATTCCACTGCCAACATTAAAGACAAGATCTGGAACTCAATAGGAAAGACTACTTCCAACCCGTATACGAGTTGAAAAGGTGAGAAACCGGTGGCAATCTTTACAGAGGTTCAATAGGCCCACAACGTCGAGTACAACATCAAATGCCGATTTGACTTGGAAGAATTGATCGTCCGCTGAAGAATAGTCTTAAGAGACTTATTCACAACTTCAACCTGACCATTCACTTGTGGGTAGTAAGGTGATGAATGTTCTTTCCTCAACCCAAGCTTTGATGTTAACTCTATCATCATTTTTTTTTGGAAGTGACTGCCATGGTTAGTGACAATATCCTTTGGGATGCCAAACCTTGCTACTATCTGGTTAAAAATGAAAAGAGCCATTGTTTCTCCATCATTGTTAAATGTTGGCATAGCCTCAACCCACTTTTTGAAGTAGTCTACTACTACGATGATGTAACAATGCCCCCTGGATGAAGCTAGGTGACATGTAGTAAAGTCAATCCCCCAC
>JASDQU010221525.1:4103-16685 GCA_032191745.1 Picea mariana
CAAAACATCAAACATTTTGTGATCCTATTATTTATTATCTTATTTATTTTGATAAATACCCAATTCCTTTTAGTACCTTTATTTTAGTAACTAGCATTAAGCCTACCAACCTCGTATCTATGTTTATTGGGATACGTTTTGATTATTTGGTTTAAATGTGTGGATTCGTTGATGTGTTATTTTGAGTGGTTTTTTATTTATTGGATCTATCCAATGAATAAAAAACCATTCAAAATAACTTTAGATTCACACATTAAACTAAATAATCAAAGCATACCCCAATAAAAAAGAGATATAAGGTTGATAGGCTTAATGCTAGCTACTAAAATAAAGGTACTAAAAGAAATTGGGTATTTATCAAAATAAATAAGATAATAAACGGATAACAAAATGTTTTGGAATAGTTTAATAAGCAAAAAAATCTTCTTCTTTTCCTTTTTATTTGGAGGATAGTATGATAAAATGATTTTTTTATATAAGAATTTAGGATTCCCAATAGGGTTTAATGAAGCTATATTATCTTCCTTTTTATTGAATTTTAATAAGAGATGATATTGTATGTGAATGAAGCTATATTTATTCATTTTGAATGTCTTAGGAATATGTCAATTGGATCTATCATAGGCAATTGTGAGGAGTGTTATCCTCCCCATCCAAATTCAATTTGTGCAAATGACATGTTAATCTCTTAATGAATATATCATTGTAACAGACTTGAATATATACCATCCTTGAAATGAGGACAAAATCATTAATTTACTTGGATTGAAATTTTGGTAATGAAACTCTATAAATACTCTTTCAATTTCTCTTTTCAATATCATCTTGAATTTCTTACTCAATTAAAAAACTAATGTGAAAAGAGGAATTTCGTCTTAGATTATTACATTTGTAAAAAAAAATGATAAGAAATAGTCCATCTTTCAATAATAAAAGCAAAAAAAGAATTCCATTTTAACTTGCATTTGTAAAAAGAATGATGAAAATTATCCATCTTTAAATAATTGGATAAGAAAATATCCATCATAATACCAGTCAAATCGCTGGGCGGAGGGGGGTCCCTTGTCCCACAAACAAGGGGGTCTCATACACCAAATTTGGTGTGCTGGCTTGGTYGTGACYTTAAAAATAGATTATTATTAWATAGCCTGAGTGGGYCTAATRGTTAAGAACATGTGTTTCCTCTTAAGAGGTCACAGSTTCAAATCYARAGGGGGGTAGGGTATGTATACCTTCGTAGACTTTACCAGTCAAATCRTTGGGCGGAGGGGGGTCCCTTGTCCCACAAACAAGGGGGTCTCATACACCAATTTGATGTGCTAGCTTGACCGTGACCTTAAAAATAGATTATTATTATTATTATTATCTTGRATTTAAAAATTAATATTAATTTAATAATTRGATAGGAAAATATCCATCATAATATCTTGRACTTAAAAATTAAAATTAATATTAATGCTTCCTTTTACTCATTCACTTTTCATAAAATTGAAAAAGAATATTAAACTTATTATTCTATTGAATAATATTAATAATCTTTTTAAATATAAAATATAGTTTATATAAAATATATGTAAAAAATTATATACATTTATTTTTTGTTTTTATATAAAATATATAAAAATATTCCCATAAAACCTATGCACGGTATTATGCACTCATTGAAACTTCAACAAATATTAACCATTGCATACAAAAATCCTAAATATATATTTTTTCAACAAATATTAACCACTACATACAAAAATCATAAATGTATATTTTTTCAACAAATATTAACCACTACATACAAAAAAATCATAAATGTACATTTTTTCTAAATCCCATGAAATGCATGCACACATGGAAACTTCAACAAATATTAACCACTACATACAAAAATCCTACAAATTACACTAAGATGTAACGTGAAATCTCAAATTAATTTACTTAATTTGACTTAACTAAGTGGGTGGCTTTAATAATCCCAAGTATACAAATTACACTAAGATGTAACGTGAAATCTCAAATTAATCTACTAAATTTGACTTAACTAAGTGGGTGGCTTTAATAATCCCAAGTATAGACTTCAAAAGCAAAACTTCAATAAATATTAACAATTACATATAAAAATTCTATAATTTTTGGTGATATGGCACAGGATAGTAAGATCAAATTTAGAGATATAATAACTCCAATTGGTTGCCAAAAATCTGTGACATGTCAAAATATATGTTATAGACCTACCTTGACGCTTAATATTAATTCATGGAGAATRGTCGCTGAAAATTATAACCTCTGTAACAACATGTACTCTATGTGTTCCAACTTGTACAACTGGGTAGATAACAACGTAATAGAATAACACTGTCAAAAATAAAAATATKTATAATTCAATTGCAGAACATGATTTGGCACAGAAGATTACCGTGAAGAGATCACCTAAAMCCCAGACAMTTGGGCCACTACATGTTAATGGGTGTCTTGCTCCAAAGTTTAAATTTATTTGTTATTTGGCATCACATTATAATGGCCTGGCAAAGTGTCCACCACATTATAAGTGGCCTGGCAAGGTGTTCTCATAGTAAGCATCCTATTTACCATTCAGCCATAGGTCAATGTGCGGTGAACCTCAATGTTCATGTATTAGGTTTCTTGGTACACCGTAATAACAAATTAGGATCAACTACGATCTCTGAGCAACATTCCCAGAATAAACCCACTGTTTGTAGATAACATTTCCTGGTTCAAACCGTAGTTTTTAGAACCGGTCCGAGTCAATATAGACCTGGCAAACCGGTCGAGTGGATAGCAGGCTGAATCAAACCGGCCATCGAATCGGTTTGGTACCGAACCTCAGCCGGTTTGTTTGATGTGCTTGATGGTTGATATGAGCAGACAACGGAAATTGAAAGTGTATGCAGGAACACAAAAGAAGAGCACACTTTCTCAACTGTACATATATTGTGTGCTCTTCATATTACATGAATACACAATTATAGTACAAATGGGTGCATTAGACATTGAGGATAAATGTTATCTGGAGGATAAAAATAATCCTAAGAGGTTAAAATGATCTATGTTTTGTGACATAACTTTGTGCACTTGAAGTTGCCAAATATACATGATGGCTAATGATATAATGGTTCATGTTCCTAAACTAGATAACCGCCACTTATGCCACACCAGTTGTATATATGCATACGTGCACGCACTCTACTTTTACATGGTAAATGAATGTGAACACATGCAGATACATATTCCTTGTTTCTAGAGATATATGCACATATTAGTATATTACTTGCCTTTTCTTTGAAAACATTCTACATGTAACACAAGGTAGTATACTTTAAAGTTTCTAATGGAATTCTTAATTTCTTTTTTTGTGCTTCTTATTCTTGCTACTAAAAAATGTTACAAAAGGAAAAAATCATACACTTCAAGAAATGTCCTTAAGATATTACTAATTGATTCTAAAATCATACACTTCAAGAAATGTCCTTAAGATATTACTAATTGATTCTAAAGGATGCTGGATGATTGGTGAGATCAAAGTGCATTATCAAAAAATTGTAATCACTACCTTCTGTTTTGAAAACCATCTTCACTGTAGCATCTTTATGGATTTCAAATGATAATAATAGGTATTCTGTGCAATAATTGATGATGACAACTCCTCGCATAAGTAAAAAACCATTAATGCAGGTTATAGAAACACAAACTTGATGGTTTCCTTATTTTCTGTAACTAACATGTATGTGATACCTTATTCAGTCTCACTGGAAAAACAGGTGTTCTGAATGAAGTTTTAGATTGCTGAGTAAATGAAAATGTTGCTGGGATTGTCTGGTGAACTAGGGTGTAAATGAGAGTAGTATGCATATATTAGTTGGTTTGTCATCCTTGGACACATGGGTATGCCTACTTTGTTGGTTTCAAAGAAAAGATATTTTGGGATACAAATGATTTGTTTTAGAGAAGTATGATTGAACTCCCTGCCAACTGGTTAGTGCTTTTGGCATTCTTCCGTTCCTTCCCAGCTTATGATATACATTTCAAGAGTACAGAAAAACATTGCATATTTTGTCTTTAATGGTTTGGAATCATGGTTTGAAAGCTTTAAAATAAAAAAATTCATTAAAATTTAATTATTTAATGTATTTTTTATCGAACCAAGTCATTGAAATCAGATGGGTCCGAGTCGATCTGAGTCTGAGTCGATGTCCGAGTTGATAGGTGACTGAGTCGATGTCCGGTTCCGAGTTTAAAAAGTATGATTCAAACCAATAACTAAATTCAAATTTACGCCACCACAAAATTGTGTAGAAACCAGAACTACCGTTATGAGATTTACTGATACAAAACAAATGAGCACCCATCAGTAATCTGGGCAGCATATTTTAATAAAAAACAGAGAAGCTGAGAAGATCAACATGTTTTTATCAAAAACCACATTTCATAAAAAGGAAAAACTTCCCATATAATAAATGTTTTAATTATGAAGTACATTTGTCTAGTAACGTTCAGTTCAAAGGGTTTTACATAATTCTACGAGATCAGAGTTGTGACCAAACACACGTTATTATACAAAAAAGAGCATGCCAAAGTTCTAAGCATGCATAGGTTCAGCCTCGCTTGATGCTTCTTCCAGTAGTGAATTCCGCAGAGGCAATTCTTCATGCCACAAAGGAAGTTTGTCTCCTGGATAAAAGTTCCTTGTCACCCCTTCAGAGTTTATCTGCAGCAGCATAGTTCTCAAATAATTCAATACTTTGCAAACACAACTACATGCTAAATTTGAGCCTTGCATCATTCAACAAAACCAAATTCTGTTATGGTACAACAATAAATATGTTCACCAAAAACTTCTAATATTAAAGAAAGCTAAAAAAATGATCGAATTGGATTGCTTAACACAAGCTAATGATTAGTAGTAACTTAGATAAGAAAAAAAAGACACAAGCTACTCACAACAACAGTGCGCACAACCCCTCCACTTGCTCCATCTCTGGCAATGGCCAGAGAAACACACTTCACAACTAGAGCCTGTATTAACAATATCAGATATCTCCAAATTAGAAGATGTGTCAATAGAAAAGCAAATTTGAAATTTTAACTACTAGCCTAACTACCTCCCTTATTTGTAACATTGGTTAAAAGAATAGAGAAGCATGGAGGGGATAACACATATGGGACAATCATTACACGTATGGGACAATCATTAATAACTACAAATGGAGTACATATTAGTTCTGTTCATACTCTGTTCTGGATACAGATGGTTTCTACCTAAGATTTATGTCAAAATGAACTTTTTCTTTGAGATCATCCCACAATAACTTTTCCCTCAATATTTCGATTATGTTGCCCTCAAGAATCTGATGTTGTCTGTTGGAGTGAGTGCTGTGAAATCCCTAAAGGATCTACTACGGCCTGCTTGACTAAGAGCTTTTACAGAACCCAGGTGTAGAACCTGCCTATTTTTTAATGCCAAAGAAGGTGACTCTGCGATTAAACTGGTTATTTTTTCATGCATGTCAATATTTATGACGACAAAAGTGGAAGATCAAGTTCTCAGTAGTTAAACTCCATATGATTCATGTACAAAGCTCAGATCTACAATTTAGAGGCCAAATATCCATGATATCAATAAAAAATGGAAGATCAAGTTCTCATTAGTTAAACTCCGTAGGATTCATGTACAAAACTCGGATCTACAGTTTAAAGGTCAAATCTCCATGATATTTGAAAGTTACACCTTGATTTTATGTTAATTTCTTTAAATTTTCTGTGAAATAAGATAATTCACCAAGAAAGACTTAGTTGTAAAATATTTCGTGTTTCATACTCGAATCCTTTAAATATTGATTTATTTTGACTAGTTCTTAAAAACTTAACTTTGCAAATATAGTGTTTTCAAGATATTGTCGTTGGTTCTACTTCAATCATGAATGCCTTTTTGTCCTTTCTGATGCGTCTTTTGACCTGTGGTAAGATCCATGTTTGCCTTGACGTCTGTCTATTAGACAAGATGTGTTGAAATTCTGAAAATATGTTTTACAAAAAATGCAAGCATGCACACTAGAAGATGGGTAACAGAACATGACTTATTGGGAAGAAAACTTCCAAATCGGCTTACCAAAGAGACAGTTGAGTGTGCAGCTCATTGAAGGATGAGACCTTTCGGAAGCAATGCTGTTGAATCGATTGTCTTTAGCAACTGTAAATCGATGGACATGTTATGATATAATCACTTTATGGGGTCATGAGTTAAGTCGCAAGGTCATTGTTATGAAGATATCATTAGGAAGTGCTAATTTATTGGGTGAACAATCAGTTTCCCAACTAAGTGTAAATAGGACCTCAATGTCTACAAGAGGCCCTCTATTTTCAGACTGAATTATCATCACAAGTGGGGGGCCCATGGTGTCTATACTTCATACCTGCATCTCTATAGATCATCTGTAAATATGTTCATAGATCGTTTGAGTTGAATAATTTATAAACAACATAATGACATTCCCGTATTCCTGTAACTGAAGGTTGTTATTTTCTCTTATCTAATTAAGTGCGCTCTTATTTTTCTTGATTAACTCTGGCACATTGTCATCACTCTACACTTGGAACTTTGCGTGGATTTCCATTCAACACATGGTGCCATTGCTGGGTATAGTAACGTGGAAGCTTCTGTCTAAATTCAAAATTTAGCATAATTTCTTCCACTCCTACTTGTTCAAGTAATCTGCAAAGGTTTTCTTTCCTTTTACTATATGTCATTGCCATTACTATAATCGTGCAAACTTTGGTAGATGTTCAACAGCTTAAGGCTGAAATTTCATGGGCATTGTAATAAACCTTACACGTGCTAAAAAGAAGGCAATAATGCTTTCAAGCATGCATTTGAAATAGAAAACCCTGCACTCATGCCTGAATAGAGCAGGCATGTATTTGAAATAGAGAACCATGCCATGACTGAATGAACAGTAATGTGTGTAGCAAATTTGATTATCCTACATCATAATGAAAGAACTGATAAAAGCTGCTCAAATACCAATGCCAAAGCAACATGGATGAAAGATTATAGTACAAAGTTACAAACAAGGCTTTAACACTTAAACATTTCAAAAAGCAAACTCCATCATATCTTCAAAATGTTTGCAAACTTCAAAGATAAGAAAAGAATAAAGATATCTACCACAGAGCTCAAGCAGCATATTAAAAATTATATACAATAGCGTATAAAGTTATATGGATTGTGTCCATAATAATTTATAAGGAAATTTCAAAAATACATTTTTTTATATGAAATAACTTTGAGGATAAACACTTCTACAGACAAAAGCAGAACTGTGTTTCAAACAAGCAAGATAGACAGTATGTTCATAAAGACTGGCATATGATTCTTATAATAGCAACTGGCAAACTTTATTTATTGGTTGGCATTGAAATCCATCACATTCAAACACTTAAGAATAACCATTAAAATTAAACTCGAATAGCATGCTACTAGTTGAAATAAATAGTGAAGTTATCATATACCTCCGCCTCTTCCTTACTCATTCCATCCTTCCATGCCTGATCAAGGAAACCATATAGGTAGCTTGAACCAGATCCTATACAGATGAAAGGAAAACAAAGCAGTGTTATCATCTTAAAATAAAAGATCAATAATAGCCTCAATATCTGTGAGACAAATGATTGCATAGTTGTGACCACAGCAGCAGAAGCTTTTTAATAATTTTTCTCTGAAGTGTCCAGCCACCAACTCAAATTCAAACCAAAAGACTAGAATAACTCTTGCTTGCCATTTCTAATTTGAACTCACCTTTACCAATCATAAGCACGAGGATAGATTAAAATGGATGCATTTCCATTTATTTCCTAGGTAAGGACATAATCAGTGTGAATTCAAAAAAATTACAAACTTGTGCAACCAGTGTTACCGGAAGCTCCCCCCCCCCACCCCGCTTCGAAGCCCCGAAGCTCGATCCGGGTGGGTGCGTCCAGGAAGGTCGGGCTGAAGCGTGCTTCGGGGCTCTTGAGCACGCTTCCTGCCATTTCCGAAGCGTCCCCCTCCGAAGTGCGCTTCACATGCGCTTCCAAGGGGGAATGAGGTGTTTTGGTGTACAGCTGAGGGTGTTTTTGCCTTACTAGTGCTATTTAAAGAGGTCCCCACCCCCTCCATTTCACCCACCCTAGTAATTAATGGTAATGTTAAATTCTTAAAGTAAAAGTGACATTCTCCTTTATCTTTCATTTTCATCCTTTTACTTAAATTTTTAACATTATCATTAATTGTCAGGATGTTTGAGTGGTTCCAACCTCATTGGACTTCATATGGAGAAAGTAGAATTTTAGGTCCCATTCAAAATTCAACAGACTTAACAGTTTTCAGGATTTCAAGAATGGCAAGATTGCAATGTTTCCACTGGATTCTATCATGTATGAGGGTATGGAACTGACATTTAATCAAGAGAATCAAGCCCTTTATGTACCTCGATGTTGGTGGCATTGATTGTTGAACTTTTTTGTCACGAACCCAGTAAAAATGTACCCTTCACTCAAGTATAAACTCTTTTGTTGAACTCTTCTCTTTGTCATCGTGTCAAGTGACTTAGTGGTGTATGTGCACACCAACCTCTGTCTTATATACAGGGAGAGAGAAGAGTGGTTGAAGGGAAAGACAAATATGTGGGATGTGTTTCTTGATGATATGGGTTTGAACAACAGAGTTGAGTTGGCATTAGCCAACTTGGATCTTAATGAACTAGTGCTAGAGTTGGCCACTTTTGATGATGGTGATCCTCTTGAGGGGTCATCCTCCACGTCAACAAATGCACGGATTGCATTGGATATAGGGGAGGAGGAGGAGGATGGAGGAGAGAGCAGTGGTAGTGATGCCAATCTTGATGATTATGACACGGAGGACTCTAGAATCTAGAATCTAGTACTTGCTAGAATCTAGAATCTAGATGGTTGATGCTCGAATGATTAATCATTGATGAACTATGTAGTATGGATGCCATTTCTATCTATATTGATGTACAAATATGCATGTTTTCATATATTCTGCAGTTAATTTGTCTTTCTACATATTTTTTTGAATATAAATGCAATATATATATATAACAGACGCTTCGCTTCTGAGGATTTTTGGAAAATGACGCTTCCGATGCTCCCGCTTCTGACAACATTGTGTGCAACAAATGAGATCCAAAATGCTGTCCTCGAGCTCAATCTTCTTTTCCTAAAACATCTATATTGATTAGCACATTATCTGTTGTCTTCGCCTTCAGAGTAAAGCTCAGCCATAGGTCCAGCTAGAGTGACATACTTTAGATAGTCTTTTGTCTCTCTTCACTTTTCTTCCTTCATCGTTTTTAATTTTTTACAAATTCATTATTTATGGGACAAGTATCTACCACTATATAATTGGGTGCAACTTACAATGAGACTTGTCTTTCAGTCCCATTGATTGTATTTTAGTCATTCAGGAACATTAATACAATTTCTATTTCTAATCTTAAATGTGGGGGCACTCATTTCAACAAATTAAAACTCAGCATAGTCAATTGGTAGAATTATAACTTCTGGCAACACACAACTATATATTGAACTAAGTAAAGATAGATTCTCACATGACGTGCACAAACAACAAAGATAGAGATACTATTACCAAATTAGGCAAGGGTTATTAACATGCATGCAATTTTCACCATTTGATCAAATGGCAATATAGATTCACCTCAAAGAAGAAGCAAATGCAATATGAAGTCATATCAACTTAACCAACGTCTTGCTGTAATGACAACTAAGAGTTTTTCCAAGTTGATAGCTGACAAACAGGGAGAAAATCCTGAAGATATAATAGGCCCCAGTTCCCTCGGCCAGGTATTTATGCAAATTGCATGACACTGAAGGCTAAACATGCAGGAAACAGCCTGTGCCCTAGGAATACTTTGGTTTAGCAAGGTATCACGCACACAAGCAAATGTTAAGGTTCAAAAAATGATCCAGAGACCAGGACTGTCACATAAAACAACTGATTATAGAAAATGAAGTGACCTAAGTTTTTTTACACAAAAAGTAACAAATATGTCAGGACACAAGGGATCAGAATAGTTTGCGTCTTAAATTAAGGAGATTTGCAATATGATCTTGATGGATATAACCTTGATGACAACAAATGCAAATAAATAAATAACTATAGATGCTTCCTTTTCACTAGCTTATTCTCATGGGCTATTCACAAATTATTTACAAAAGAAAAGTATATGTCTGTCATCTTGAATGCTTTCTCTGGCTCTATATTCTGCCCAGCTGTCGGGTGATGTTTGGCAGGCACAGGCCCTGAAAGGGGCCTCTGCTCCCACAGAGCATTGTTGGGTCAAGGATGGGAGCAAACTAAGCCTGGTTGGAAGGAGAGGAAGCACCTTTGCAGCACCCTGCAGGTCATGGTTTCTGGCTTTGAGTAGCCATTCTGGCCAGATGGTGCAATTTTCCTTGGCATTTAAGCACACTGGACACAAGGAAACATTGACATTTTCTAGATACAGTGCGCAATCAAGGATGAAAACATAGTCTTGTCAACTTGATGCAACAGCTTATGTTTGAAAGTACCGATTATGCTCATGCCCTTGGGGTCATACCAGCTCGTGCCAAGAAAAACTCTGCCTTACAGGCAGCTTGTATTACATGTAGTCTTTCCAAAGGAGGTTTTATGTATCTATATCTGTGATGGGCCATGAGGACCTAATGCAGATCTATACTATATAGTGGAGAGGAGTCATAGCTCCACAAAAATCCACTCCAGTGCCACAATAAAGCATAGTGCAAATGCAGCCAAACCTGTTTATCATATATAAACTTCCCATGACAGTAGCTCAGGGTTTCGACACAGTGACATAGATGGTGCTGATCTGTGGCAATGCTGATTGAGGACATTGGCAATTTTTTGTGGGGCCATTGTGACTGGAACTTTTAATGCCCTGAAAGGTTCTCACTGCAGGCATTCAATAGGAAAGTTTTCAAGAAATTCACTGTAAATGTCTAAGAACAAGGAAGCACACCATAGCCAAATTCAGCTTGTGCATGGGTATGCTATATATCAAAAGAAATCAGGGGCTGCATCTTGCAGACGCCCGCTCCCAAAGTCCCTAATACTTAAGGAGAGTCTCATGAGACAGTTTTTTTTCTTCTGCACAGGGATGGACATGCTGATTATATTTTCTGGGCTTATATGACAAATTTGTTTACACACTCAAGTCTTATCAGAAATGCAGCCAGTGCATGAGTTTATTATAAGCACTCCTCCCTAACACTGTTATCCTACTGCACGCGGATTCACTTACAAGTGCCTGGTCCTGAATGACAACTTGTTCCAGTTTTTGGCTATCATGTTGCCTTGTGGATTTTGAGGTGCACAAATATGAAACGTATGCCACTGAGTGCTATGGTCAAAACATCAGGGGGGCTGGTCTTATCCAAGCCTCCCCCTCCAGCCCTGAAAAAAATAATAGTTGCATTATGTAATTCTTCTGATATAATGATAATCGAAGCAGATTCCTGACTACTGGGAGGAAAGAAAAGGGTTCAATCTTGTCATGTAGGGTGCTAAAACATGACTATACATGGCAGTGCCTTAGTAAATAGTAAATTATAAACTCAATCAGTTATATCTCTGGTAGCTTCTGAATATTTTATGGTATATAGAGAAAAAATGGACGAAAGGATATACCTCCAATTTCTATTGAATATAACTATCTTCTACATAACAACAGGGAAAAAGAAAGGTAAGAGAGGAGCAGCCTGCCTCCAATTGCAAAGGGTAGCTGCAACATTGTGCCACCAAGAGGCACTGAATAGATGCTTCCCCCTTCATATTTGTCCCACCCACCAACAATGAGGCCAGTCTCGAGCGTGTTCTGATAAATAGTCATAAACATTGCAGTTTGTTATAATTCAATAATAAAAATAATATTGACTGGATAAGGTATAGTCATAGCAACAAAATAGCTTCACTGGATGCAACATGCACGTGTACTTCATGTTTTTTCTCAGACTAAAATGCTTCAATTTCATGTCAACCTGAAAGGAAAGAAAATTTTGAGCATCTAACATTTCTATGACAGATTATCTATTACTTCAACCTTGCTACTACATTTCTTCTGTTCAGTTTTACAGCACACCATATGTCACTTAATATTAATATCTGATCAGCAGCATTGAATTTTTTACCAAATAAACAAACTAGTTGAATCACGGAAAAATTGAAAATGAATCAAAGCCCTCAAGTGACCCAAAAAGGTCAATGTGACTGCAAGACAACTCAGCATATAAGCTACACCGAATGAGGGAGTGATTCATGTATCCCCCCCAACCTGTGTTATTGTGTTGAGATTTGGGTACCTTGGAAAGTGGTCCCCTTGTGTTTGTGAGTCTCTAAACACAAAGGGGGAGACTATTATCCTCATCACTTTACTTTATGTTCTAATTTCACTTTGAGTTAGGAGATTTAAGTCAAAAGTGAAATATGTCACTTAAGTCATTAAATTGACATTTAATTCACTTTGTGGGTGAGTTAAAGGACATAAAGCAAACTAA
>JASDQU010221526.1:7511-17937 GCA_032191745.1 Picea mariana
ATGCATCTTTACTGTTAAGATCAGTCAAATCTGATTCATTCACAATCCTTCTCATGTGATTCTCAAAGGCAAAATAATTTGTCTCTCATTATGACAAGAGAGAATCTTTGCTCATTTACCCTTTCATCTAATTATATTGGTACTTCCTGAGGAAATGGAATACATTCCCCTTAGGATATTATTTGGAACAGAACTTTCATGACTCCCCAGAATGGAGTCAACTATCTCTCCATAGTATTCATTTAATCTGAACAAGAGCAATACTTGCTTCACGTTTCACTCATCAGGGAAATCATATCGGGCCTCTAGTATACTTATAATCTTACATCATATAATCCAAAAACCCAAAATACCGAGGCTAAGGTTTTCTCATCTCTTTTATTCACATAACCCTTCGCTAGGAACCTGTGGTCAACCGTTTCCCAAACTTCTAATCCACGAGGGTTGGAAAACCTGGATCCCATGGTCGAGATGTCTCTGGCAATCAACAGTCCTGATCAAATCCCATCTTTCCACATTTCGAGATCCTGGTGGAGTCTTCACCCCTTAACTCCCGATTTCGAATCCCCAAAACGTGTATGCATCAGATCAACTATCCACCGCCTGTCTCGATCCAATGGCTTAGGTTGGATGTCAGGATTTCATGACATTTGAGTCCTCAAAACCGTGCCCGTTGACTTCTAAACCTTCGACTCTGAGGATCCAATTACACTGGAACTACGATTTAGGTCATCCACTAACCAACGACCTTGATTGAATTGGTGCTTTACCTGGCGTGAATTTTGAAAGTCTATGCTTCTATTTTCCCAATAGACAAAACATCGATGATCTAGATCAATATCTTTCGTTCATTCCAATCTAATGGATATATTCCTCCTAAGATTTTGAGTGATGATAGGTTATCAACATTATCTTCTCCATTGATCAACTAGATCTAATGGTCACCCATGGCTCTCCACCCAATGGTTGTGATTATGTCGCGATTTCGAGTTTCACAACTTTCGGGCTTCCGTTATGAAGTACCTCAAATCCTTTGATTCCCGAAATTGCGAAATTTCAGAGTTCTCAATATGACGGTTCTGATTCCTCCATGGTTTGACAGCTCAGATCTCGTCAAGGTTTCTCATATCGGGATTTCACGATTTCACATGTCACAAAGTCGAAATACCTTTCACCTCCATTCTCCCAATCCCTGAAATTGAAAAATTCTCTCTGGACAATCAGTGGTCCAGATCGCTCCTTGATCAATGACTATGATCTTTCCGTGAATTTTTCATTGCTTCTTCCAAGCCTTCTGGCTTTGTGAAATTTCGGTATCTCCTCGCAACTAACCAGTGTGCTACTTCTCCGAGATCGAACAACTTGAAACATTTTGGTTCTTTCAGAATGGATCTTGACTCTCAATCCTAACCATTATAGGTCAGGTAATCTGACCCTATATATTTTCATTGGTCCTCTCAATCATGAGGATTTATATGCCCAGGGTTTAGTATTTTAATAATGCAGTAATTATAACTTTCTAAGGATCCTACCAATCCTTGCCAGTTTTCCTAAACCATGAAGGAGTTCTTCATTTGGGTCTTAATTCTTACCTAACCAGCCATCTCAATTGCAAGAGAATCTACCTACTTTAGTAGGTAGCCATCGTCACACTTTGTAATAGAACAACTCAATTCATGTTCCTTGTCTTGCTCGTGCAGCTTCATAGCACAATTTATTCCACCTCTGTTATTCACACTCATGTCTTATCAATAATATTGATCAGTGCATCCTTACTCCTATAAGAGTAGTTACCATTTTAACAGAGGGGTTAAAGAAATTCCCAAATTACAGTTCCATTCTGTAGTCCTTCTCCTTAAAGGGAAAATGCAGATAACAATATCTTCTTACGCAGCTTGTACATGAACCCAAGCAGGCCAAGTGTTGTAACCATGCTCTGATACCAATTTGTCACACATCCACTACATCATAGTAAAATCTTCGCTCTTCTTCATGGGATAGAGTCCCCAAAATCCTATGGGGACCTAGCGCAGGCTAGTTCTTCCCTTGTCCACCTCCATGTGATCGTTGGTTATGACCACAGGAAAAACAAACTAGGCATCTGCAAACCCCGAAACCCAAAATGGGCTAAAGTACTTGGATCCACCTTTGTCTTGGTGTCATGTGACCTCCGGCTAGGATGTAAGTCTCAGCACCTATCTCTTTCGAGTTTCGTGACTTTGCAATTCCCGTTGCAAGTGTTCCTTACCTTTCTAGAATTCCAAACCCCGAAACGCGATATAGGTCAATGGGGTGTTGACTCCTTCCTTGTGACGAGAACACACCACCTGTCACCTCCAGGTGACCCCTGTTCTGGAATGTACCACTTGTCATCCACATGGCTCCTACATCTGGGATGTGCCACCTGTCCACCAGAGCCTTCGGATTTTGAGACTCCAAAGAATAGCAAACTCTCGTCCCCTTCCATCAACAAACCCTGAATTCGGATACGTGGGTTCTTGTAATAGATCCAATGATCTTCGGTGATTTGGATCCAACGATACAGATTCTTTCAGAGTTTTCCCCAAACTTTGACCGCTTACCACACGTCTCCTCCAATGGAAGGTCCATATAACTTTCGAGACTCCTCCTTTCTACCACAGAGCACGTCGGGGTTTTGGGTACCGGGATTTTGCAACTTGTGAAAACGAGGGATCTTTCCCTTTTGGTTTCTTGGGTGCCGAAATGCCGAAACCTATTCACTCTACACCGATTCAGGATTTCTCATACCAGGATTTTGTGACTTGCGAAGACCATGGATCTTGCCCTTTGGCTTCCCAGGTGCCAAAATGCCAAAACCTATTCACTCTACACTGATTCAGGATTTCGCATACTGGGATTTCACGACTTGCAAAGACAAGGGGTCCTACCCTTGGGTTTTCTGGGTGTTGAAACGCCAAAACCTATTCACTCTACACTGATTCAGGATTTCTCATATCGGACTTTCGCGACTTGTGAAGACAAGGGGTCCTACCCTTGGGTTTCCTGGGTGTTGAAACGTCGAAACCTATTCACTCTACACTAATTCAGGATTTTGCATACCGGACTTTCGTGAATTGCGAAGACAAGGGGTCTTTCCCTTGGGTTTCCTGAGTGTCGAAACGCCAAAATATATTCACTCTACATTGATTCTGGATTTTTCACACCATAATTTCGTGACATGCGAAGACAAGGGGTCTTTCCCTTGGGTTTCCCATGTGCCAAAACGCTGATAGGAAGCCACGTGTCCTCTACAAATGGACGGTCTAGGTAACTCCTAGGGATCTTGGAATCTACGATCCAGATTCCATTGCTACTTGAGAAGGTTGAAAGGGGTCGAGGTATTAATGCCGACGTTCCTTCCTCTAATCTAATGGTCATGAAAGACCTCATATCCTCTTAAAGGATCTCGTCCGCACATATAGCAAATGAAAGGGTACTTTCTTTCGACATTTGAAACTCGCTATCCTTCCCGAGCTTAATAGGCTTCGTCCTCCAAGGGACTCAAAAAGACTAGGAAGGTTTACATGTGTACATGAAACTGTGTCCACAGTCGACGAACACACAGTTCATGAATCAGGCTTATGCCACCATAGGACACAAGTATTTTATGAGTATAAAACCTATCCTAACCATATGCTTTCTATAGCACACCCTTCTTCTAGCTACCAAGGTTTAACCGCTATTAAGAAAAGGTTATAACACCACTCTATACATAACTCATTTAAGCATAGAGAAAAACATATTATTTACTGCTATAATTAACAATCCATAGCATTCCATATTAATTCGTATACACAACGGAAATCATGATAACATAAACAGTAGAGTCATGCAAAACATGATAAAAACATAATCAGATACTTATCTTTTAACAGTGGTATAATCCACCAACCAAGTGCAGGCCTTCCACGAACCTCCCAGCCTTAGACTGCACTACTCATTAGCTCAGCAATGAGTCACCCCTAATATGGAACTTAGCTCGACCCCAAGGCAAGGAAATCTAGGCTAGGTTGAGGTTACAGGGAAAACAACACATAAAATCTGGAAGGATTCTTCCCAGGATGCCATCCTACACCCACTACTATCAGACTCTCATTCCCCACATGCCTGTTTCACCTGAGAGTATACACCTTCACAAGCACAGTCCATCGGTGCTAACCTCCCTCTCTGGGTCTCAGCAACAGGCCGGATTAGGAAGTCTCAGAGCCTAAAGTTGGTGCTGGACACTCTCTGGAAGAAACCTTTTCCAACATCATCCACCTCCCTCACCTAGAGGGAGATCACACACAAGCTCAGTCACAACTCGCGTTGGCCATCAAGCCACACACAGCCCAGCTCTGCGTGGTTTCGATAGCCAACTGGAAATACAAACACGGCCTCTCAAACAGGCTCAACAATGGCTCGAGGCCTCACAGTGTTGGTTCACAGGAATGCGTGATGAGTGACTCCTGCAGGGGTTGACACAGAATCCACGACTCGGAATAGAGGGTGAGACCGGCTCTTCAGAACAACACAGGATTTGCCACTGGTTCAACAATGGTGGAATGGTTCAGGGTCTCGGCTTCAGAACATATCCTCCATGCATAGGTTTGATCAGTCGGACAGAGGATGTGCACGGACTATCAAAGACAATACAGGGTTCTCGACTCTCAGAAACGCTCGCGGTATTCTTGCAGAGGTTGGGTTGGTCATACTTTTCAGCACTCCCTAAATGCTCAGGTAGTTGGGTGGAATGGAGGAAGAACCCTTCTCATGGCTCACCCTGGCCATTTTATTCACATGCGTCAGGGTTGACACTTGTCACCCATGAAACTGCATGTGTTCCACCAGCACGCATCTCCCTTGCATGTTCTCCCTTTGCCAGAAACTTAGGATAAAACATAAAATGCACATGTCTTTTGGGAAAATATTAAAATTGTTGCACCCTTTTCGTCACCTTGGTGAGAAAATAAGAGGTGATTACATGCCCAGTTGGGTCCTGCTGAGCATGACAGCTATAGAGGAAAGATTTAGAGAAAGAAAAAAAAAAACTATAAACAAGAATTAAACTAATACAAACTAAAATCATAAGCATAAGGACATAGAGATAACAAACACAAAAAGACCAATATCACCAATATTTTTAGGCTGATCTATTGATGAAATCAAAGCACCAAGAAGAAAGGGGACTATGAGTCCCTTCTTCCTCCAAGGGAAGGCTCTTGGACCCTCACAAGCTTGCTCTCCTTACAACAAGAAAAATGAAAATGGTGGTGAAAGAACTCCTTGCAAATCCACTCAATGGAGAGGTGGATTGCTCAATGAAATGGTGTCAATGTGCTCTTGTCAAGGATGGAGTCCTTAAAACAATATAGGCAGCATAACATTACATGAAATTCCTTGATAAAATGAGGTGCATTCATGGCTTTTTATAGCATTTCTTTGGGCTTTTGTATAATTGCCTTGTAGTGTGAAAAGAGGCCATTTAGGGCATTATTAGGTCTTTGACCAGCCTACCATGCAGATTCATCTTAGATTTGAGGGTCAAATCGGCTTGGGAGCTGATCCATAAGTGGTTGGGAGGCCAACCACTTCAATAAATGCACCGTTTAGCAGGTGCACGGATTTTTGCGCTAACATTCGCGCATCATGCGCGTATGCGCGCATGATACGTTTCTATTCCGCGCATGTGCGCGCGCGCCCAACTTCTGTAAAGAGCTCTTCAATTTTTCACTACTTTGTATAGTTTTTGACCTTTTTTGAATGCTGTAAGATTAATTCAGGGCCATGAATGAATTCATTGTTGTTTGACGATGTTGAGTTCTTGTCGCCATGTGCAGACGAAATTTCAGTGATAACAGATGCCCCCTGATGGATGAGGTTAGGAGCATACGTATAGCTGAAATCCATCAATGTTTCTTCTACTGAGAATGTTGTTGTAAGATAGAACAATATTGGGATCGTTCAGAGCAATCCTTTGTAGGAGAAAGGAACCGGTAGGACCTGACCTTCCATAAGGTGCGTAAAAATATACAATTGTGTACAAACGAGGTGGGCATGCCCCATGCTCGTGTGATGTAACTCTGGAAAAAGATGATGGAAGCGTTGGTGTAGACAACTGCAGCGCCCTCGAGGGCGGTTGTGATAAAGGCAAAAGAACATTTTGTAAGTGAACATACTCAGAACCATAGGCAGTGATCGCGGTAATGAGTAGCAGCGATTATGTGGGCATTGATAGCCCAACCAAGTTTAGAGGTCTTCAGCAAATGAGAGAAATAACTGCAATAGTCGCAAAGTAAGACCCACCATAACATGAGAAAGTGTTGGCGTCGAATGTTATGGGGGCCAATGACAGCAGGGAGCAATGGTGTTTCACCCTGTGCCGTCCGAGATCTCTCATTGAATGGAGAATGAGAATCAAGATACTGTCGCCCTTCCAAAAAATTGTGCTGATGTCGACAAAAGGGGAACGCGACTCCTAGAAGAAAAGGGATTTGTGGAATCTACTGAAGTGAGGAAGTGGAAGAGGTACATGGAAGAAGTCAAGAAGTGGGAAGACTCAAGACTTCTCTGGGTTGGAGGATGTATGAGATAAAGAGTGGCCGCAACCGTGTAACAAGGTCGAGTGTCAGGGGGATGACAAGACTTGGTGATAAGTTGTGCCATAGGCGGGACAAGGTGAACAAATTCAGAGGGTAGAGGTAAGTGACCTGTGAAGTACTCTAAAGATATGGACGATGCCAGCAAGGGTAGATGATAAGTAATGCTCCAACCAAGGGTGACATGGGTTGCGTGTGGCCAAAAGGAAGCAAGTTTCCAATGGTGAAGACAAAAGAAAATGTAATGACTGGAAATAAAGGCATTTGTACAATAAATAACGAATAATTGTGGAGAAATGTACAAATACAGAAACAGGTGCCCCAGTGTGAGATGGGTGGCCCAAGGAGGGCGTAATTTGTTTGGAAGACTGACGAAGGGTGGGGGCCCCATTAGTGAGTTTTTGTATGAGGTAGGTGAAATGAAGGTAGGTTCGCAGATGGGAAAACTGAGTGTGGAGGAAATGAAGGGTTCATGATACTATGGAAGTGCAGGTAAAAAAATAGAACTGTGAAGAAATAATCTGGGAGTCCATGTGGGAAAGCTAGCAAAATGAGGAGAAGTATGTGGTTAATTCACGACATGATGAAAGACTATCGGGACTCCCATCCCTAAAGGGTAATGAAGAACAGCATGAGTGTCAAAAGTGCCAAAAGGTGCTATGAATGGGACAACTCATGTGGGTGAGAATGCTACCAGGTAATAGTACCGAAGGTGAAAATGGAGGCGTGGGTACTGCAGAGCCGGGAATGGGTATCCTAGAGGCCAATATCAGAGGGTGTGACTGGAAATGTAAATGCGATACAGTGGGAAAGACTACATGCCAGTGCTGAGTATATATCTGAAGGGGTGGTGTTGATGAATGATGATCAAGTACCTGCACACACGACAACCAAATACCCAAAGTGAACAATATCTGAAGAGAATCAAAGATATGAGCATGTATTTGATAAATGTGACTATGCGCGGGTGTACCTGACCATGATCTGGAAAAAAAGGCACCTAGGGACGTAGGATGAAAAGCGACCCAGGGACTGTTGTGATGTAGGTGACGGGATGTTGATCCCGTCGCTGAAGACGGTTTGAAAAATGGACACCTTGGGCTCCCGGAATGGTGAGTGGAAGTTTAGCAAAAGGCCTATATATAGCTGTAGGGCCCACATTGCCACCTCATTTGTACCTGCTGCAATAGTGAGTGGACGAGCAGTTTCAGAGGAGATCTGGAGATTTGGGGAGGACGAGGCATCTGATTGATGATATGTGAGTATCAGGTTAGTGGTCTGATCATCCTGCATAGAAATAGGTTTTCAATTTTTGGGTAGGGGCTACACGAAGGGCCGTACAGAGGGTTTTAGGGGGTTTTTTATGGGGTGTGGGCCCCGCATGCTCGAGCGATTCGATGAAAGGCACGCATACATGCGCGCCTGTACACTGAATATACGTGCATGGGTGTGCAGTAGGGAGAATTTAAGGCATGCTCGAAGGGCGCGCCTGTGAGTTGAACAGGCGCGCACTAGTGCGCGCCTGTGGGTGCGACAGGCGTGCACCTGTGCGTGTCTGTAGGGTGGAATAGGTGCGCTTAACAGTGTGCCTGTGAGGCAAACAGGTACGCACTGATGTGCACCTGTGCAGCGTACAGGCACGCATATATGCGCGCCTGTGTAGTGAACAGGCACGCATGTGTGAGCGCCTGTGGGTAACAAAAACTGCGCCTAGGAGGCAAGGTTGAAGGGTAAAAAATGAGTGTTTTTTTTATGATATTGATGGTTGCATGAGCTGACGTAGAGTCTGTTTTGTCTACAGGTTGATCATGGTGACGATGCCAGTGTGGTGGCGAGAGCGAGACTGGGCCCAGTTACGAGACGTCGTGGCCATTGAGGGGCCCGACATGCATGCTACTTTGGCAACCTGTGGGTTGCTAAAGTTCTTTGAGTGCCCATTGATACGGGCATAGGAGTATTTATTGCAGTCCCTGATCTAGATGTGGAGTCCAGAGCTGCATTGCTTCCTCGTATGAGGAGAGCAGATCCCCTTCACTGCGATGGAGGATATTTATTTCTTGATTGGGCTCCCCTTTCGGGGAACACCCCTACCGGCAAAGCCGGTGCTGCCTAGGGATACAACCCTTGTCACCATTGGCCAGCGATACTGCTCAGGTCAGGACTTTATGTCTGGGATTGTGGTGAGCATCAGTGCTATAGACTCCCTAGCACATCGCTATATAGCGGCGATGATTTTTCGTATATATGGTTCACTTGCGACCCAGCGAATTAGTGGTGGCCAGCTGTTGGTGCTGGAGAAAGTGGTGGCCGACGAGCATTTCGCGTGTGGACTGATGCTGCATGCACGAATGGTAGTGCAGTTGGATCGCTGTCGATCCACAGGTGCAGGAGAGTTTGCATTTGGGTCGATCCTAGTGGCATGGTTCTTAGAGAGGGTGTCAATGTTGCGCCAGAGGGTTTTACTGGAGATGTCGGGGGCACGAGAGCCGCGATTGAGGTGGTGGTCGACCATTTTGCTTCGTCATGGTGGTGGCGAAGGTGGCCACTTCTTTTCAGCGGAGGCGGCAGGGCTATGGCGGTAGATGCCGCAAGTTATACTTCGGTACCCCTATGCTGGGGTGGACTTCCAGGGGGACCCAGACATGGTGCTACCTCCAGGGGAGGCTTTTGACCATCGAGGTATGTTTAGTATTGGTGTGCATGTTTTGATGTATATTGTTTTGTGAGATAGCAGTCCATATGTATATGATATAGATGTTGATACTATCTTTTGTTGTTGTTTTTTGCATGTGCAGATGTGGCACCTCGCGGGCGCAAGGTGGAGATGCAGAAAGCCCCGGCTCGTTGAGAGCACCAGCTCATCGAGAGCCAGAGAGACTACCACATGGAGAGAGACGTCGGTGGGAGGATGCCACGGGGCAACCAACAGAGCCCGAGAGGGTAGCGAGGAGGCGTTGGTTCAATGACCCTGGTGCGGGGCCATCACACACTCCTCCGGCGGCGGCCGTAGTGGATTTTGATGACATACGCCATCGTCTGGAGACGGTGTTGCAGGATGTGCCTGAGGGCATGTGGACGCGTATCCATGATGAGAGCTTCCTGAAGAAGTGTGTGGGGGTTCCGCCACCATGGCAGGCCATAGTGCGGTGAGCAACAGTGCTTGCAGCGATGACAAGTGGATGCCTACCGTCGGGGCAAGAGGGTCCTGTGGGTGGTCCACCACCGCCTGGGGCAGGTGGTGGTGGGACACCACCTCCTCCTAAGGGAGGAGCATGTGGTGGTGCAATAGAGGCACCCTGAGTGGTGTATGATTTACATATTTGTTTTTGTTGTATATAGGCTGATGAGCCCATTTTTTGTACCGAGGTGCCGCAGTGTCCTGCGGATACATGTATTTTTGTATGTAAACATTCGGATGGCCTGATGGGCCTTTATATATACATGAGTATACATATTTTGAGATCCTGATGTTGTCTACATGTTTTTTGCTGATTTTTTTGATGATGTCTATTCTATATATATATGTTGTGACAGTATTTGTGAGATGGTTATGTATGTGTAGCTTGATGTGATATATGCCAATCTAACACCATGTTAGCTAACTGATCTATTGTTTGATTCAATTGTCTTGGAATATGTGTAAATGTAATGGAATCAAAATGTTGAGATAAAACCCTAACCTGCAGGTATTTGCGAAAGAGGCACGGATCGCGTACACGGTAAATATTGTTGAGATGGAGAACGACTAGTTGAGAGTCGAGGAAGACGCTAAGGTGACGAATATGATGACGCTAGGCGTCGGCTAGGGGGCCAATGACCGCTGTGTA
>JASDQU010221528.1:0-17795 GCA_032191745.1 Picea mariana
GTTGATCACGATATTTTCTTCTATTATTTCCTTCACAATGGTTGAAGCTTCCCTGCTTCCTGAATGTAGAAGGTCTTCTATATTCATTTCTCTCTGACTCTTGTTGACCATGATTCCTTCCTTTGATTACTTTTGCATAACTCTTTTGTTGTGTTTCTTTCATCATGGAGCTTTAGCCTTCCTCAAAATGAAAATTCTTGTATCCTAGTCTAGATTTTTCAATGTATGGCCTTTGACTGTTGAGAATTTTTTCTAACACTCGAGAACTTTTCAAGTTCTTGTTGAGCTTGTTGACTTCAAATCTCAATGTCAATATTTCCTTTTCAAGATTCTCACACTCTTTTTCTTTATTTATCATCTAGATATGCATTAGTTCTTGCTTTCTCTTTCCTTCTTCAAGTTGGGTTTTCAAGGAGATGATCTCTTCTTTGGATGATTTGTTTTTCTTCCTTTGTTTCTTCAACTCAGCTGAAGCAYTGATTAATTATGCCTCAAGATCCACTTCACCTTCTTCTTCATCACTTTCAAGTGTTATTTTCTTAGTTTTCGTAKACATAAAGAGAACTCTTTCTGAGTCATTATCGCTTTCATCATCTTCATTAAATGAGGAGTTGTCTTCTCTTGAGTAGAGATTTTTCTTGAAGGGTTTCCTCTTATCTTATTTMTTTTTTCCCTTTTGATATTTCTTTTCTTTCTTGGGATCTTCYTCTTCACCACTATCTAACTTCTTAGCATAAGGACACTTATTTGAAAATTGATGAATTTTACCACAATTAAAACATTTTAAACGAAAAATACCTTTGTACTTTTTGGTTCCACTCTTCAACTTCCTTACGAAGTTGGCTATTTCTTCATCCTCGTCTGAATCATCACTACAAATGTAATTTGGATTTGACTCAGGATTTTTCTTCTTTTTTGTATTCTTGGATGCTTTGAAAGGTGCTTCTTTCTTGGATGGATTTTCCTATTTTGTTCTCATTTCATAACCTGCAAATATTCCATGTAGATAATCCATGTTTATCGTACCCAGATCTTCTCTTTCTTCTAGTGTTGAAATATTAGGATCAAATATCATTGGAAGAGATCTTAGTACCTTTTGAAAAATCATAGATTTGTCATCTTCTTCTCCTAATACTTTAATTGCATTCATTGTTTCATCAACTTTTAAAAATTAAGTTGCAGTGTCTTCATATTCCTTCATTTTCAATTGTTCAAATTGACCTTTGTAAGTCTAAAGCTTGGCCATGTTGACTCTGGAATCTCCTTCATAAACATTCTGAAGTTTGTCCCAAATCTCCTTTGCAGAATCAAAATGTATAACCTTTACATATACTGAATCAACTAGACCATTCAATATATCATTTTTATCCCTTAAATTGTTTTGACTAAGTATCTTTCCATCATTATCTGTTGGTGGAGTGACAGACTCTTTGTATATGTCTACTAATAATTGCCAAACATCAAATCCATGTGCTTGTACATAAGTTTTCATTCTTCTGCTCCAGAAGGCATGTTTATGTCCATCAAACTATGGTATTCCATTATTATATGAATTGGTGATCTCCATGATCTACCTTCCAGTGGTTAAACTGTTTTCTTGAAGGACCTGCTTTGATACCAATTGTTGGAATATTGAGAGGGGAGTGAATAAGTATGAGAACTTTTTACCACTTTCAATCATAATATATAATCTTCGACTTTTTCAACAGTATATCATTTATGATTTCATTCAATATACCATGATCATATAACCAAAAGAAGTACCATTCAACAATATCACATCAGATACAAAGTACACTAGAATTTACATGGAAACCCAAATGGGAGAAAACCATGGAATATTTTTTTGTATATATCAAGAATACATTCATAGGAATCACCAAATTCCAAATTATCTAGAACCAACCCCTGATTTACAGGCACCAACTTGAAGGAAGCACCAACTCCTTGAGTTCTCCGACACCAACCGGAAGGTGGCTACAACCCCCTCATTTACAAGCACCAACCTAAAGGAAGCTCCATCTCCCCAAGTTCTTAGACACCAACCAAAAGGAGGATACAACCCCCTTTCCTTGCCCCGTCCTACCGCCCTGAAATATAAGTGTAGACTCACTGTCACTACCACCGATACTACCACTGCCAATGTGATCAATACATCAACCAACTTGTCACTATAACTATCACATCAACCAGTCACTCATGATCAACCAATAATTCAAAATTTCACTGTCTCTGTCACTGATATATCATCATCAACCAACTATAAACAAATCCACTCATATGGATACCAAACCCATCACCATACCATTTACATCAACTATGTACCAAAACTGTACCATACCATGTTCATCAACCATGTACCATAACCTGTACCATATCATGCATCAACCATGTACCAAACTTTTACCATACCATACCATGTACTAATATCACCAAGAAGTGCCTCTATAAATGTACCATATCATGCATCAAATCGTGAACCATAACATCACCAAGATGTGTCTAAACATGTACTAGCATCACCAAGCATGTACCATAACATCACCAAGATATGCATCAAGCATATACCATATCACTCATGATATGTATCAATCATGTCATACACCATGTACCATAAGATATCATCAATGATGTGCCTCAACTAAGTACCATAATATGTGCCTCAAGCATGTGATAATATCACCATGAAATATACCAAACCAGATACCAATATAGCCAAGATATACTTCTAACAATGTATCATATCATCACAAAGGTGTACAATATCATGTACCATCATCATCAAGGAATTACTCAAGAATGTACCATAAACATAACCCTCAATAACACATGTAAATCATACCTCTGATCATGTAGCATACCTATTGCATCGGATCACAGACACTTATACCTTCTTCATCTTCATCAAAATTTACCTATGTCTCGCGAGACTAGTTTTGTGTTAGTCACAAAACCTAGCTTTAAAAAATCATAACTCTGTACCTATAATGAACAAAGGTTTGAAATTTTAACCAGAGATACTATGCAATCCTTTTTTCATCTCCTGAAAAGTTTGGGGTCTGAAACTTCTCAGAACATAAGTTAAAGGGAAAATGGAAAACATTCCTAAATTTTATCCTATTCTGGAGAGTGAACTTGTAAAGCATGCCACATACTTAATATTTTCTATATGGTTCTAAAACTCACATAAAAAATACTAAGGACTATACTCTTTCCCATGCAATTTGTCTCACAAAAGTTGGATCATCCATGAAGAATTTATTACCGTTTTACCCAGAACACATGTTTGATACTAGTTTCAGGACTAGTCAAAAACCCTATCTTCCATAGAGTGTATCTCCAAAGTTACAATGACCCAAAAGTGGAATTTTTTACGATAGATACCTTGATATGTATTATCAATATAGTCCAATTTTCAATATCTTATTCATCTTATAAACATTGTTATAGAGAAAATGGTAAGATGATCGTTAAATAACATACCTTAGAACAAATAATCACAAGACTTCATCCTCCCTTGGAATTTCACCCTTCTTCACTTCAAATTCCCTCTGAAATTCACCTCATATCTCCTTGGTTACCTCATATAATAATCACTTACTCACATAGAATATATTCAATAGAATGTGTGTGTGAATGTACTTATGAGTGACTTCCTGAGGTGTATATATACTTTTTATAAGTAACCTCTTTCCTTAACTTTAGGGATTATTGAAATTTCTTGTTACAGCCACTTTACCCTTTCATTAATGAATTACAACCAATTAGGGGCTTCTTAACCCATATTTTAACCAATTAGGGGCTTCTTAACCCATCTTTGGGGCTTCCAACTTCATGACCTCATAGCTCCTCAACCGTGATGAACTACGTGACGTTCCACCTACCGTTGGAAATAGCATGACAAGAACTATCCATCTATGATTTTGTTACCTACATTTACATTGTCCTTCATGTCCTTATTAATCAAAAATCTTTGGGATTCATGAACACACCTATGGGTTGCTTGTAGACTTATTCAAAGTGTGTTCTTGTGAGGGCCATGCTTAGAGCTATGACATAAGGGAACCACTTTGGAGACTTCTCCAAATACACCCATCACATATTTTGACATCAATGACAACCACTATGTGTTGACATCAATGAAATCCAACTGTCCAACAACATCAATGACAACCAACTCTCCAACAATGCACATAAAAATAGTAGCAAAAATAACGTTACATTTTTTAATTTATTCATTACACAACATATTACAAATAGAAATCATTCGACAAAGAGATCATTATGGACACTTATTTGTAATCAAGTGAAGACCACCAAAACAATTTCTAAAGAGTGATTCACCTCTCAACCAAAGGAATTAGATAAGGATTCCACCCCCAAGCTAGATCATTATACCATTAGGAAAAATGAAGCTCCTACAAGGATTTAATCTCACTTGGCCCAAATCATTTCTCTTATGACATAGAAAATATGCTAACTATTGATCATTCTTGTCCCTCATCCAGCCATCAATCAACCATGTCACTCCCTTTGACTACCCCAAATAACACAAGGAATCTATTCCCCCTCTCTACTCCATAGTCCCTCATGTATCTTCTTCCCTTCTAGTTCTCTTTAATGTGTGAAAAAAGATTCCAAGACTACTAGTTTCCTTTTGGGAATAACCTGGAGGAAAATAACTTGGAAAAACTAGCTAATGTACAACAACAATAGGAATGTAGGTTTGTGGTGTTTTCTTAAGCTATATTAGGCTCCCAACCATGATTTTCCCTTAAATCCATCCCATTTTCTCTCATATTCTTAGCAACAAATCCCCAACTTCCATCAGTTCTTACTAGCCACAAGTACATGGGGTTCTCTTTCCATTTACAAGCATGAAAACCTTGGTTTCACACTAGTTTCTTCATCAAATACAAGAGGAAAATTCTATTGGGAGAATGAAGAGGTGTTCCATGAACAATGGTGAATAATTCCTTTTATTTATAGAGATGCATTCCTTTCACAGGGAATATGCCCTTCCCAAGAAGCATAGGAACAATGTCAAAGGAACACATAAGTCAATATTGGTGGGGAAAAATTGTAAAGAAGCATGGTAAATGAGGATTGTACCTCAAGGGACAAGTGTCAAGTCAATCATCCATGCACCCCATTTCCTCTTTCACTTTTGTGGTATCATAGTGCCCCTTGTTGCTTCTCAAGTAACCTTTTTAGAAGATAGTAGATTATTATGTATTTCCTTTTATTTATGCTTGTTGGCTTAAGTCTCTCGCTTCTTGGATTGACTCGGGTTCGGATCTTCAACAGGTTTCCAGCAAAACCATCTAAAACTATCGGCCCTCCTAGTAAACCATAAGGCAACACTACGCACACAATGCACAATGCAGTCTCACCTGAGATAACTTTATGGGTGAATGAAATACTCATGTGTTTGTAGTATAGGAATGAGTGGGGATCTAGGAGTGTATTCTATCTTTCTTTATGCATGATCCTTGTTAAATATTTAAGTAGTTATAGGATTCATTCATCTTTATCCTCATGCATGCATTCTAATACATCTAGTTAATCATTCATTCATAAGCTAACCATTAACATAAAGTAAGAATTCAATAAACATCACACAGAACACAAGTTTTACCATGGTTCACCCCCTCTTGGGGATACGTCCACAAATACTTGGCTTCTATGCTCTTTTATTTATTCTGTTGCAAAATCTAGCATTGCGTGCATTACATCTTCAATCATACAATCATGATGAGGTTAAGGAACCTCTATGAGGCGGACTAGATCACACCAGGCTCCTCAATTTGTGACCTAACCCTCAAAATTATCTTACTTGACTCTTCTACAACCTTATTACAATCATAACAACTATCATCAACTCATCAACAATAGCTTAACCCTCCCGAACCCCTAACCTAAACCTGCTAGGTTCTTACTCATACTATTTTATTGGCTTATAGTCATTACAGTCCTTATCAAAAACCCTAACCCTATCATGGTTAGTCTTTCCTTCCTTCTCACCACGTTGCTTATCCTCTTGCATGTTGCTTTTCCTCTTGCATGTTTCTTTCATTCCATCCATTCTTCCCCAAAAATAGGCATGCGCCCAAAATAACCTTTCTTCTCAAAATAGGCATGTGCCCAAAATAACCTTTCTTCTCAAAATAGGCATGTGCCCAACAAACCCCCAACACTGACATGTGGCTCATCTCGAGCCACTCAGGTGGTTCATGCTCTCTGAATAACCTCTACCAAGCTGTGATATTTTCCTTCTAATTATTCCCTTTTTTCTCTAGCTTGCGTGGATTTCCCTATAATCTCTTCTACCCTCTACGCTGTGACATGTTCCTTGAGATACTCTGCACTCTCAGCATGATCCTGAGCCATTATTGTCTTATCCTCTTCCGGTTCTGAAATTATTTGCATTTCTTTCTCTTGGATAGGTTCTAGTTGAGCTTGTCTGGCTTGCTTTTTATTCTGCGCAGTCTTCCATTTTGTTTGCAGGGTCTTGATTTCCTGCACGCCCTTCAATTGCTCTGTAATTTTCATGGAATTTTTTCACTGCTTCAGCTCCAGGATTGCAGTGATGATTTCCTCCTCTTGCTGGTCTAGTTGTTGGACCCTATCATCTTCCTCCAATGTCGTCCATAGCTACGTGGTTCTGTCAAAACGTTGTGTTACCTTTTCAGCTTCTTTCTCCATCATAACCACTTGCATGGCTTCCTGTTGTTCCCTTTCAGCTGTGACTTCAAGAGGAGTAGTTGGGTTTAACTTTTATTTAAGTTCCTCGATATACTTCTTATATTCCTTGAGTGTCTTCACAATGATTTGGATCCATTCTTCCGCATTGCTCACGGATGCCTGTGTGATGTTCGAAATGATTGTGAAGACTTCCTTCAACTTCCACTCTAAGTTATTTGTGCATTTCTTCTTCTCTTTTGTCTCCAGATTTACCTACTCTACCACTATTTCTAGGGAATCCTTGCCATTTCTAGTTACCTGCAATTTCGTTGCATCTGTTCTATCTCGTGATTGCACTTCCTCTGTGACATTGACTTGTAGTTTGTAGAGAGTCTTTGTTGGTATTTTTTCCAATACTAACTGTGCCTGTGCCAGATATTTAAGTGGTGTTTGTACTATGGCCTCGTCAACCTACAACATATCTATTGTTAATTGGAAGCTTAGACTTGCTTTCGCTATGGTCTAGATGGTGTCTTCTTCGTTTTGCACGGTCCTGTCCTCTGCTTCTATCGCTTGGGAGATCGGTTTTTTTCCCCTTTCTTTCATTTGTGATGCTTTTATCTATTCTAAGACCTTCTTAATATCGACCAATTTGTTATATATCCTTCCTCTTTGGTTATCAACCTCTTCAAACTCCTCCACTGTGCGATCATGTACTCTCTCTGCGATAATATTGGCATCATCCTCGGTGATTGTATATTCTGGGATTTTTTTATGGGCCTTGGCCTTCTTGTGTGACCCACCTGTATGTATAATTTACCATTTGCGTGGCCCTGTTTCTTGTGGAGTAGCTTCCTAGGGGTTTTACAGTGTCATTTTGTCCCCCTTTCCTTTTTCTTCCAACACTGGGGCATTGCCTTCTTTCTTGTTAGTGCATCCTTATTTGGAGCGCTTCCATTCTTCTTTTTCTCTGGATTTTGACCCAGCTTCACCTGTCGCATATGTTTCTTTGTTGTTGTGATTCCTCCTACAGATTTCTTGGACGACCCTGATTCCCTTGGGCATGTCCTTGGTGATGACTAGGATCTTCCATTCATCCTACCAGTCTCTCATTTCCATTTCAACTTCCTCTACATTGATGCAGAATCGAAGATGTAGCCATTCTTTCTCTAGATCCCTATACGCTTGGATCCACATGTTGTGTCAGGTATCCTTAAAGTTGGTTATCCCTTGGTACTGCGCGAGGACTTCCAGATTTATCCTCCATGTGTTGTCTATGTTGTCTCGTATGTCATTGAGATACCAAGCAAAAGTGTTGGCATTGCCACTTCTTCACTTGGCATCCGAAGTGCTTCCCATTGACGTGTATCATGTTGAACAACAATGACCTATTCTATTGCAGAAATAGGAGTAGGGAGGCTCTTTCTAGCTAATTAATGCTATCAAAATCATCATCCAGGAGTAATGGAACTATGTTCCCAAGAACTGTGCATCCTTGCAGTCGTCTAGGAACAGATTGAGTAAATATGGGGCCCAACTGAGCATGGTTCCCTTTGTGCACTATTCTACTGTTGCGGCAACCCCTGCAGGGACCTCCTCCTTGTGGCATTTGCGAAGTAGCTTGAATGCCATTAATTTTGTGGCCATCCTAGTAGTTGCATCATTGATCCGTTTTATAATTATTTCGTGTGAGCCTCTTTATATTCCATACATATTCTTCATCTCTTCTACGAGATCCTTTTATTTGGTTTTATCATTCAGATAATACGTGGGATTCTCTCCATTTGATGGAATTCCTGTGATGAATGCAATTATTTCTACATCGATTGAGATAGGTTATTCTAACCACACAAATCCTCCATGGAGTATCGCTAGCAACTTCTTGATGCACATGTTCACCTCTTTCCCCATGCTGAAGTGGGGAATTTCTAACAAGTTCAGGATCCCTGTGTTTTCCAGTCCTGTCACCCATTGCTTTGGCTACAATATTGGATCTCCAAATGGCCCTATGCCCAGGCTCTCCATATACACTTGCTGCACAAATTCAGGAAATTTGATGGTTTCAAACACATCGTGGTCTGCATATATTATCCTTTTGATGCAAATTAGTAGAGTTGGTGTGGCCTACACCCCCTCTGGGATGCGCGGTAAAAAAATCATGGCATCAGGCTACTTGTGTGGGGACCGCGTGATGGGTTGTTTTCCCTTTCTCTTTACCGATGCACTAGAAGTCCCAGCCTCTGGTTCTTTGTCTTCCCCACCCGAATCTGGCTTCCATGTGAAATCTTCAAGATGTATTTCTTTCTGATGTGCGAACCCCACCGTAGGTTGTGGTCTCGACCCATCAGACTATGTCCTTTCACTATCTCCACCATTCGTTTTGTGGGCTACTTCGGCCCTGGAAGGTTGTTGTGGGTTTCCTGTGGCTAATGGGTCATGGCCCTGCGCACTGTCATGTGAGTTGATATCCATCCCATCTAGTGCCAGGCCCTTCCCTTCTTTCTCTACCAGTGTGGCGCTCACTAGTTCAACCTGCGGTGAAGGAATTGCGTTGACATTGATGATTCCCTCTCTCTACGTAAATTCTTGTTCCACCTATACGGTTTCATGCGATGACTTGAGACTACTGTGTGTTTTCATGTTGTTTGGCTTGGTGCGTCGACCTTTGGTGGTGCCATCGTGTTTAATTATTTATTTCCCGATTGAGCTTCAGCTATTTTGATCTCTAAACTCACATGTTCACCTCTCGTCTTTGTGCTCGTTAGCTTCACAGGTTTGCAAATTCACAATAATTCTTGTTTGGCCTATGGTTTCACTTTATATAAGGTGTCATAAGTGCCATGAATCTTGTCGGAGAAGCTTCTTTGGTTTTTATTAATGCATTGAAGCTTATCAGGTACGCTTCGTTTAGTTTCATAAATTCCCAATTCACACATTTTTACCCCGACGACCGGTTTTTTCTTTTCCGACCATTAGTCCCTTTTCTAGTGCACTGCAATTTTTTAGTGCACTATATGTTTCTGTTGTGACTTTCCCTTAGTGCGCGTTTTTTTGCTTCTTGTCAACCATATGTTGCGTGAGGTCACTTTTTCTTTTTGTCGCGTTGATTCCACTATTTATTGCGCGCGATATTTCCCAGTATTTTGTATTTTCTTTCTTTTCTACTTTTTTTCTTCTTTTCTCTTATTTTTCTACTTTTGTCTTTGTTTTTATGGGGTTTCTTTCCTAATGTCTACTATAGTACACTATATACATGCATTTATTACTGCGTTGTAACTTTTAAGGGTTAGTAGGTCAACTGTCCTTGTACAGTTTCAATCGACTATCGTCGATCATTCCTTTCAATTATGTTCCTCCCAAGTCTTTTAGTTGCACAGATCCCCCATATGTTACATTTTTTACTTCATATGGCCCTAGCCAATGCATTCTAAACTTACCAGGGTGTTGGAAAAATTTACTGTCATAGAGAAAAATTAGGTCTCCCTCATTAAAACTCTTCTTTTTAATATGTCTATCATGTCAGGATTTGTCTCTTGCTTTATGTACTTCCTGGTGAAATACTGCTAGAATCATGTCCTCTTCCATTTCCATTAGTTGACTTAACCTCTCATGTACTGTGCCTATTTCTGTCATGTTGGTAATTTTTGTTACATGCAGACTGGGTACCAGAAATTCTAATGGCACCACTGCTTCCTTCCCATACACCAATATGAATGGTGTATGTCCTGTCAACTTCTTACATGTGGTACTATATGCCCATGGTATTGTTGGTATTTTCAATTCCCAATCATCTTTGTTGACATTGTAGATCTTAGTCAAGGCGTTTTCCAAAATCTTATTGAAAGCTTCTACTATTCCATTTTCCTGAGGATGATATGGTGTACTCTTTTGGTGATAGACCTCAATCTCCTCAGTTATATCCCTGATGGTATTATTGATAAAATCAGTGCCTTGGTCACTCATCAAAATCCTTGGACATCCAAATCTGGTGATCACTTTCTCAAACAAGAAGTGTGTTGTTGTCTTTGTGCTACAGTCTTTCACTGGTGATATTTATTTTGATATTCTTAAGTATTCAATCGCAGTAATGATATATCTAGCTCTTGACCTTTTTGTTGGTGGATTGATTGGTCCAACAAATTCTATAGCCCATTTGTAAAATACCTACAGAGTCACTTGTGGTCTTAAATGCATCCCATCCCTTATGTTGGGTTTTCCAACCCTCTAACAAACATCACATTTTTGGAAATATTCCTTAGCATATTTATGGATTGTTGGCCACCATAATCCTACACACAATACATTATGTGCGATATCTTTTCCTACATAGTGTCCTCCATCTATACCTTCCTAAGCTTCTACCACAATTCTGGACCTTTCATGTTCCAATACACACCTTCTCAAAATCTTATCTATGCCCATCTTGTATAAATGTCCTGCAATAAGTTGATAGTTTGCAACTCTAACTACCATATTTTTCTTATGTGTAGTGCTAAAATCCTATGGTGGAATCCATGTGCTTAAGTATTCAATAATATCAACAAAGTATTCATCAACTTCCTGTAATGAAAAGAACTGTGCATCAGGGAAGTTGTCTTCCAAGTTATTAGGTTCTTCTCCATTCGTTACCCTTGACAGGTGATCAAGTCCTACATTCAGCTTCCCTGGTTTGACTATTACATCGAAATCAAATTATTGGAATAAAAATAACCATCTACAAATCCTCCCCCCCAACACTGGATTATTGAGTAGATATTTGAGGGAAGAATGGTTTGTGAACATTTTAAAGTGTTTATCTAGTAAGTAATGCATGAAATTCTGAAGTCCATATACCATGGCTAGGCCTTCTCTTTCTGTGGTGTTGTAATTTTTCTCTGATTCTAATAATTTTATGTTTGCAAAGGCTATAGGATGGTCTAAGTCCCCTGCTTCTAGTAGCTCCATAATTGCTCCAAGTTCTATGGTTGATGCATCTACATGCACATGAAATTTCTTTTACCAATCTAGAAATACTAGTATAGGTGTTGTGACCATGTTTTCTTTTAAGGTTTCCAATCCTTGTTGATAGTCTTCATTCCACTAAAATATGGTGTCCTTCTTTAACATTTTTTCCATTGGTGCAATAATCTGTGCATACCCCTTTATAAACTTCTTGTAATGGAATGTATGTCCCATTGTTTCTCTTAATTGGCGCATTGACTTTGGTGGTGGTAAATTTACAATGATTTCAATCTTAGCAGGGTCCACTAGTAAACCTTGTTTACACACTATATGTCCCAACAATATTCCAAACGGTGTACCAAAAATGAATTTCTTGATGTTTAATGATATTTGACACTACCTGCATCTTTCCAACATTAGTATTAACACTTATTCATGGTCCTTTAATAGACTATATACAGTCCAATCATTCTGATATAATTCTATAAATTGATGTATGAATTCATTAAAAGCAGCTATGACTACTCTTGAAAATATGGCTAGTGCATTCTTAAGCCCAAATGGCATGACTATTTATTGGTAGGATCCCCATTTTGTAGAAAAATTGGTCTTATACCTGTCCTCTAGAGCTATTTTAAAATGATGGTAACCTGAGAATCCATTTGTGAATGAATATGCTTCCTGGCCTCCCACATTCCCTAAGACCTCATATGTAAAAGGGGTAGTAAAAGGGTCATGTAAGAAATCATCATATAGTTTTCTCCAATATACACAAATCCTTATCCCCCCTTGTTTCTTTTCTTGGACTACCATAGGAATTATTCATTCATATTCTTCTACTAGTTCTATGATACCAACTTCCAACATTCGGTCAATTTTTGCTTTCATTTTTTGCTTATACACTGGATTCAATCTGTAGGGTATTTTCCTAATAGGTCTAGCTTCAAGTTTGAGGGGTATCATCATCTCACCTAGCTCCCTTGCTATGCCTTTCATCTCTATAAAGGTCATTGTGAACATGTCATTGTATTCATGCAATAATTCTTTTATTCTTTCTACTGTCTGTTCATCCCAATAGTCTACAATACTTGCCATTTTAGGATTGTCATTCGTCCCAATGTTGACTTTTATAAATTTGATTGGTGCAAAAGATACTTATGATTCAAGAGATGGACCTATTGAGCAATCAACACACCCTAAAAAGCCTTATCAATTTTTTTTTTACTTTTTGGGTACCATTTGATCTTATGCACTGTCTCATTCGATTTCATTTTGAGAAATGTTTTGTCTTTTCTTAGTTTCATGAATCTCATCACCTATTCAGGTTTTCTTGAACTTATGAAACCCCATGACTAAAAGATATTAACACCTGAATTAAGAATCAACAGCCAAACACTGCACCCAACGCGCTCAGATTCAGCATCGAAAAGAATTCAAACAAGAAAGAGGAACCACTCGAAAACAACAGTCGTTGAGCATCGATATTAATCAACATCGGCACGAGGAAGTTTTGGTTTGCGTTAATTTTTTTGCATAAATATATCGTCAATAGTCGATCCCCCTTCGACATCAGTAAAATACAGGGAGGACAGATGTTAACGAAGAACGAAAATATATCGTCGATAGCCGATGCCGGATGTGCTTTATCAGAATCGGGGAAAACCCAGAAGGATCACAACAAACATTTTGACCTTGATAAAAGGTATCCCTGATCACCAATCCCCGATGTGTTTTCGGCTTCGAGACTATTTCAAGGGAGCCGATCTGAAAGCGATTTCATAGGTTTATCATCGTTTGCCGATCCTTGACACCTTTTTAGCATAAAAAATGTAAGGTTTGTTTTAGAACGAATAACTTAAGGAAAGTCCCAACTCCGATTAATATGAGTGAATTAATTCATTGGTCTCCAACGCCACATGTCTTTACTAGGTAAGAGGGTCGTACGGTCTAGTTCTATCCCGAGTCATTCTTGGTTCCCTAGGACTGAGTCACACCTCTGAGTCATCTTTGTTGCATCAGCATTTTATGGTAAGATCAATAGGCATCAGAGCCTTTTGTAGGAGGATATCAATGAAAAAAATTGTAGCACAACCCTGATCCCCGATACACCCAATGAAAGAGCAACACGATGAGACGTTTTTAACATTAGATACAATCAGATTTTGGGCATTTAATGAGCTAATTAATACACGATCCTGCATCAGTTTCTACCTTGTGCACCAATCAAAACAACATGTTTGAAATCACCGATAGACCACATCACCACCTGCGCCTCCGTCGTCAACCCACGATGAATTTAATTTTTAAAGACTCGGCGACAAATTTATTGAATTTTCACTCATAACCTGAATTGAATGGCTAATGCGACACGGTAAGATCTTTCCTTCTTAAAATATCTCTAACCGTTGTGAACAAATTCATTCCACACGTAAGAGGATTCCAGAGCATCTGAAAAAGAAAAACAAACAACGCAAAGGAAATATCGACCCCGTGTTTATCAAAAAATCGGGTTTTAACAAGCTTTAGAGGTATGTATCCAAGTCTATCAATTTGATGGATATAATTCATATATGTTTGTCTGTTTTTTTTTATACAGTCTCTACAAACTTTATTTAAGTTGCAAGAACAATGCCGCCAAGAAATCCAACCATCAGACGCTCATCAGGATCACCGAAGCTAAAATAACTAGAGACAGACAAAGGTTCCTCTCCAAGGACTGCGAGGCAATTGGAGTACGTCCCTAGGTCGGAGCCTATCGTCAAGACAACAACAAAGAAATTTTTCATCCAGCCTTCGACCTTTGGTGATACGGAGGCGAGTACCAGATCCAAGGTGGCACTCCCACAATGGGTGGATATTTTCAACAGGATTAACAAAGAATAATTCGTGGAGTATGTCTCACAAAGCGACTCAGACGAAAGGACACTCGATGACCAGGTGTTCCCCAAAATCCGACGGTCATATCTACACATGGTGGCGACCAGAACACCTGTTTTCCCCTGCATAGAAGTCATGAAGTGGCTCATCGACCACATAGACAAGTAGAAATGTTTGCTTAATGATGAGAATGGCAGGTGCGTCGGAGTTTTCCTCTCAACAGAGGTCCAGAAATACTACAAGCTCAGGCACCCGGAGGAGCATCTCAACACGGAATTCGTGGTGAAGTTCTATGAACTCCATGACACCAGCCAATTGATGGCCTCATGGTAGAGGGAAGACAATAAATTCACAAATCAAAGCAATGGATGGTACAAAACAATTAACCTGAGGGATCCATACATCTATTTGATGTCTCTCATCTATCGGCTATATGGGGAAAAGGATTGCTCCAATTTTTCAGAATCTTGGATGCCTTTAGCATACACAGTCACAATTTTTGGGTGCATCTTCAATTGGGGAGAAATAATCTCCAAACAACTAAGCACCTATGTGTAGTAGGCTCAGACACCGAAGGAAGGAGAATCACAAACATTTTACATGGACTCGTACCTGCTTGATGTCATGTGGGCTAGGAATATCTTCTCCAACATGAACCTGAGCTGGCATGTTGCAGAGCTCCCAGTCCATGTCTACTTCAAAGTGCTATGGGAAAATAGGTATAAGAAATCTTACCCCCTTATCTGCGATGAATTCATTGCTCGAATTTATTTTATTATTTTTAAGAAGAAATGGCCAAGGCTATCGACGACATCCAAGAAAATGATATCCATGGTAGACCATTGGTATTTGGACGAGTGCACCACCTACATCAGGGTGTTCGGGGTCACTGGAGCACCACATCTCCTACCAGCTCATGTCCCAGACCGACTCTTCATAGGAGAAATATGTTATTAGACCATCTTGCAGGGCTACAACGCCACCATGGTCAAAGACAAGAAACAGGCTTTCATACCCTACGATTTCCATGTAGGTTTCTATTTGGTAAAGAATACTGCTCAAGCAAAAAAAGAAGGGTTGAGCCAGCTTGAATTCAAGTTCCAAACGGGCCATTTCTGCAAGCAGAATCCAAAGGGCCTGGTCCTACAACATGCTTTACATATGTCATCCTATTGGTCGCATGCTCATAATAAGTTCGAGGACTAAGTCTTCACAGAGAATGCCCAAGAATGGGAAGAGGTGGTACAAAGGATTTTTGACCCAAAAATGAACAGGTTCAAGGCCATTAGCATGGATGAATAGGAGGCAACGATAGAGAAGTCAACTCAATAGGCCCTCAGAGCTAGGGAATAAATCAAAGCGACATAGGCAGTAGAGATGAAGAACAGGGGATTATTTTTTACACTGGAGGCATAGACAAGGGGATTGATCCTAATGGTCATAGAGAGTAATTGATTAGCTACAGAATGACCCAAACCTCATAGAGATGACAAGGGTTCTTGTCGAAAACCCAATCAAAATCCAGGAAGGACCAAGCAACCTAAAGCCAATACAAATCGGAGAAACCATAGGGTCAGATAACCCTAAATTTTCAATGCCATAGGTCAAATCACCAGGGGGTGTTTTGGCTTAGACTGATATAGAGAGGACATCAGGGAGAGAAAATGCACCAAACCCCTTACATGACTTAATAACAATCTATGATGATGAGGAGAGTTCGGAGGTTTCCTTGGTGACTCTCATACAGATTACAGAGGAAAAGGAACCCGAGAAAGTATCTTCCCCAGCTCCCAATGCTCAAATTCAAAGCCTTCCATAGAGTGACCAAGAGGTCGAAAGTGTCTTATAAATTGAGCTACTCGATTTAGCAGGGACCCAAGTGGACAGCCTGAAGGATGAACTAGGGTCAGATGAACAAGAAGAAGAAATTCCGCAGCAGGTAATCAACATCTCAATAGTCGATTATCAAGTAAGTACCGAGCATGCCCTTGATGCTTCAATTTTGGTGGGTACTTTACCTCCCAATGAGAAAAAACCATAGGCCTAACTTTTAGAACACACAAAAGAGGTTCAAGAACCTAGTCTTGAAAAGATATACACCGTCGAGAGCCTCAGAAACATGCTTAGGAGAGAAGAAATTCCCCGAACCTGTGGATGAGGTTGTCGATATACAAGCCATCGCCTACAACCGAAAGAGGAAATCCATCATGAAGAGAACCACCAAGAAGAGGAGGCCTACTCTTGACAACTCCATCCTCATCACCACAGAGGAGAAATTAATCAGCACGAAACATGCCAAGACATCTAAGATTATTAGCGTAGGGATGGCAATCACAAACGCCACCTTGTATAGAGTGAGGAAACATGAACAGGAGTTGTACGTTGTGATGAAGGAGTTGGTGCATCTACGCCACTTGGAGAAATATTATCATGACTCCACACAAGCCATCGTGCTCTTGAGAAGCGAATTCCAGGATACCTACAGTACATTCATGAATGAGTGACACCTTTTAACTACAGGGATAGCTGACTTCCAAGAAGACACCCTTATGGCGTTGGCGATGTGCAAGGATATGGAAAGATGGTATGAAAAATCACACCAAGCGATGGAAAGGATCGATTACATCAGCGCAGTCCAACAGGGTCGAGACGTCAAAGAGAAAGGCATTCGGGTACTAAGGGATAGTAGCATCGACCGCATAAAGAAGTCGGTCGGATACTAGGTGAAAATGGCCCAAGAACCTCATCAAGAAATTCAAGAGAAATGGGCTGAGTGTGAAAGTTGATGGACCAAGATCAATCGGGCAGTGAGAGACATCGACCTCCCATAATTTGGCACACCCGATGACTTCGTCGACTTGCATGATAGTCAAACTACATGTCGAACAAGACTCATCATGGGCTGCGGAGATAGAAAAGGTGGCAAACATGTCGCCAGGTCAGGTACAACAGTTCATGGAGCACCCGATCAAGGGCCAGACAGTGTTACAACAGTTAAGTACTAAAGTAGTCAAGTTTCGGGCATGGACAATGGATATAAAGGAGATCCTTTCGGCATAGATAATTTTAGGGACGAAATTTCGCCATTGGGCGAAATTTGAGGCCCTAAAATTTCAAGTGGGCGAAATTTTTATAATATAATGATTTATGAAATTTATGAAGTTTAGCCCAAAAAATATATTTAATGTATAAATACTTGACTTATTCGCCAATTGTATTTTTAATTCTTTTAATTCATTGGAATATTTAGCCCTCTGCGCTCTGCAGTTCGAGTCCGCATTTGCCCATAAGAA
>JASDQU010221530.1:5893-16042 GCA_032191745.1 Picea mariana
ATCACAGTCTTATCAAACTCATAGTGTTTCAAGAGTTACAGAAGAGGGATAGGAGTTGGGAGTATCTTCTTTTTTGGGGTGAATTTGAACCAGAACCCCAGCCCAAGGACCAGAAGAAGACTTCACTCATTATGTTTTCAACACCACAGAGAAGTAAAATAAAAAGGAGATCCATTTCCCCAGTAATTATGGAGGGCCTAGCTTCTTCTTCAAAGTCCAATAAAGCCAAGAAGATGCTCGCTTTTAGCCAAGATACAGAAGGGAAAAGAAATGCCTCTGGTAAAAATGTTTCGAATCTGCCTTATACAGATTTAGAGAAGGATTTGGAGCCAGGGGAAAGGGAGGTTCCTAAATAGGATGCTTTCAGAGAAGCACCTTTTCCATCAGAGGTCCCAGACTTGGAGATTCCTAGAACATCAACCAGCAGGCACAACAAGGTCAGCAAACCATCAAAAGTTGAAAAACTACAAGAAGAAATATTAGAGATGAAGATGCTTGAGAGGGTCATCAAATCCCAAAACTAGACTATAAGCAACACCTTAGATGATGTAAGGGATTGCTTTAAAAGATTGGCTAAAATGCATGTAAAGGAACAGAAGAGGAACAAGAAATTGCTCAAGGAAAATCATAAATTGCTTAAAGTGATTAAAAGTTTGAGGATCAAACTAAGGCTAAAGAATCCTAAACCAAGAGCACGTTCTGATTGAAGAGCTCTAGCTGAAGTCGTTGAGAACCTAAATGAAGACTCTCAGGAGTAGGTAAGTTGAAGGAAGTCTCTTTTTGTGGTTTTGGACAGTGATGGAAAACTCATCATTTTCGACAGCGTATTCGTTTTCCTCAAGGCGTCATTAGCTGCCAAAAGCTACGCTTCCGATGGATAATCCTTTGTGGTTTTACACCTATAAGCTAACGAAAGCATAAAGGATGACAGAATGTTCATGTTTTGCACAGATCGAAATGTTTGGTGTCGAGATTTCGTGAAAGGGGTGCCAAATGAAAGATAAAGATTAAAAGGATACAGATCATCACCCTTTTCAAGTTTTTGAGGTAGGTATTAAGGAGAATCAGTTAAGGGGCTATCGAAATTCGTGGTAAAGATTGTCCATCTGTCACAACAGGATTTCAAAGTGCTTTGTCATTTTCTTGAAATTTATTGAATATATCATGAAGACCAGTAAAGGGAATGCTATTTCTCCACCTGTCAAAGTGTTGTCTTCCTTTCGAATGGAAAAGGACTCTACTAAAACAACACTCTGGAAATCAGGAGAAGTTTTTCATGTGTCATTTCTGTTATCATCGACCCTTATGTTTGGGAGACCATCTGTGACATGTGTCCATTATTGTAACTGTTTTCTATTTTTAGAAAGCATAAGTAGAGTTTGAATTTTTGAGGACTAATAGTATCTTTACCTTTATATACGCATAAAAAATATGTAAGCAGGGTTCGACCTGTGTGAAGTTTTTTCCCTTTTTGGCTGGACTGTGGGCCTTGCTACTCCAGGAGGTTTTTGTCTGTAATTTTTGAATGAATAAACAGTAATAGAGAACATGATTTACAGGATTCTTGTGTAGCAGTGTTGGTGGCATTCCTCTTCTGTGTTAAGTGTTTTCTTCCAGTTATCATGCCATTTGTTCTCAATTTCCTATTATCGAATGATAGTAATAGAGCAGAATTTATTGGTGAATACTTTGCATGTGATCCTTTGGTAATCTATATGTTTTCTTCTAAAGCTCAGTTTATGAATTCTTAACTGCTCATTTTCTCAGTTTTCCTCCCCCTTTTCTTCCTCAATCGACACCATTCAAGCTTAAGACAATCCAACAATTGTTACTATCTTGCCCTGTGGAGACATTTACCTCTAGATCTGATTTAATCATTATCTTATAAATAGAACCCATAGCCCAATGGTGATATGAGAAACTCGTCAAACACATCCTCATCTAAATATTTAAAAAAACCCCAACCCCATACTTTCATAGCTAGCCTAAAATCCATCCCATACAAACCAAGTTAAATAAAAAAGAGAGAGACCTCTCTGAGTCTTGGAGGGATAGATCCAAGACTCCAAGTGGTCTGAGGTTGCCTCTGTGACTACCTCCATAGCCTTGGGCAAATTACAGGGCGTTAACACAAAGTAAGTCTAAACTCAAATTATCTTTAAATCATGATCAAACTGGAAACTGGAAAACAGAGCAAATCTAGACTAAGCACTTGGTTCATTCTTCAAATTCTACAATGGAAAATAACTCATTCCAACATTCAACGATCTACAAAATAATATCAAAACTGAAAATGATCTAAATGAAAAATGACTAAACTAGAATTTAGCAGAGTAACTTCAAGTTCAAAAACTAACTCACATGCAGATTCTAGAACTAAAAATAAACTAACTATACTGTGGAAAAGAGACAACGAATTGAACCTATTGGTGGGCCCAACCAAGAGGTGCAATCGCCCTAAAATGAAACCAGAGCTACTCAGATTATTCCATGCATAACTATTTCATACCTCACGCTCCATAATTCATAAACAAACTCAAATATTTAACAGAGAATAATATAACGCATAGAAAATTGTATTATCAGAAATTGCATCACATAGTATATCATAACCAACGTTTCTTGAGAGTGATTTGAGTTTATATAGATCCTCCCCAAAATAGTCTTGAACATAGGTGCATTAATCTAAGCAAATCTTAGATCCAAAAATGACTCATAGTCAGTTAAAACTAATTTCACAGCTTCATGACACGCAGTGTCAAGAAGCGTGGATCATAAAGCATCATAATAAAACAGTTCTACAATTTTGCTTTGAGCCATCACATTGAGTTATGAATCAATCAATCATATGAATCGGACTGTCAATCCAATCTGGCCATGTCGTGCAAGTCTTTGACATCTACACTAAGTGCGAGCCGGTACCTGGTACTAATAAGTCTGTTTCAAGGGAACAAGTACCTAACTCATGTCACGTTAGTATCAATATTAGTTTAAAATATCAAAATACATTAAAAATAACTTGAATCATAGGAATACCTTGAATAACTCCATTTAGGGAAAAAGGATGTCAAATGTGTCATGGTAAGGCCAGAAGGGAATGATACTAGATATGAAAATGGGGGTATATCTGACATGATATAGGCAAAAATATGGTCAAAATTGGAGACTAACATTCCCCCAAGCTGAAGTCTTTGCCTGTCCTCAGGCAACAAAAAGTCAAAAACTGAGATTCATCAGAGTGTTGCAGCAACTACAACCAACATTTGCAATTTCTCATGTTTCTTCATGTTTCTGATTTCCTTCTTAAGAACCCGATTAATGGTGATGTGCTTCCTGGCAATGTTCTGCAATCTCTTATTCTTCTGAAAAAGACCTCTATTCTTTCGTTTTAATCATTCAATTTTTTATGAGAAGTGAGCTTGCATGAGTTTCATAAGTTCATTTTCTATTTTGATATGCCGATCTAGTATGGCATATTCATGTAATTTCTCTTTTAACCTGTGATTCCTGTTTTCCAATCTGACAACCATTGGTCACAAAGATCTACTAGAAGATATTTCACAGTAAGATTTGAATGTATTACCACGACCTTGTTGTGTTTGAGGGCTGGACTCATGAGTGAACTCATCTGGTCTTTGAACAGGGGTGTCGACTAGACTAGATTCATGAGTAAACTCATCATAAAATTGAACAAGGGTGCCGACTAGACTGGGTTCATTAGTGAACTCCTCATATACCTGAACAGGGGTATCGACTGGCATTTGAATTGGCTTGCCCTGCTCAATTTCTTTGGGCACATTATCTTTTTGATTGACTTTATGGACTTTTTGAATCAATTGGGAGAGAGTCCATGTCATCTCAGAAGACTCCAGAGCCTCCTCATGATCATCCATACTTTTTAATCTTTCCTGTAATGGGTAACTAAGAATGGAGTTATCCATATATGAAAGTGTGCGTGTGAATTTACATTTGGGATTTCTTCTAGGTTTGTCGATTAACTCCTCAAGTTGTTCCACATCAATAATATTTTTAGCAGTTGGAGGAGAAATCGTAATTTCAACATTTGCTTCTGTAGGGACAGTGTTTTCCACTCTTTCACGGTGAGTTTCCACACCATCAGAACCATGGACATCAAACGAATGTTCTGTGCCAGGATTATCATCACTGGCCTCAATTGTGAAATCTGGTGTATTCTCAGGGTCATCACAGATTTTGGCCAGGGTTTTAACAACCTTTTTCTTAGAGTTAGACTTCTTCTATGGAGGAGTGGACTCAATATTTTTATCTTTAGATTTGTCAGAAGCTAGGGTTCTTACAACGAACATATCCCAAGATTCCTGTTTGTGGGATAATGCAAACTTAACCAAAATTTTGACAAGACCAAAATGAAACAGACTACCTCTAAAATCTTTGGCTTTGTGAACTTGTTCTGCCATTTTCTTCAAAATCTTCAACAAAAAATAGGGGATGTTCACCAAATGGTTACCTTTGAAATGCAGTAGGAGTCAAACATGACATGGAAACATGATCATGTACAAACCTTCGCAAGTGAGGTAGCGTTGAAGTATGGACAACAACTGAGCCCATTTCGGTTCCAACCACGACCTTGATGTGCCTTCTGACCATTGTAATTTCCGATACTGGGGTTGTAGGAGCTGTGTGCAGATCTTTTTGTCGACTGGCAGGCCCTTCATCCATTTCTGACCAGTGCTAGGCAATTGAATTGCTTCAGAAATGAACTTCTCTGTAACTTCAAATTCTAGCTCGCCCACTTTAGCTAGTACACCATGAAAGTGCAGAGCGAATTGAAGTGTAATCGTATCATCATACCCATCAAATTTCTTGAAGAATGGCTCCCATCCAACTTTCTGAAAAATGTGTTTGGTGGCTTCATACTCAGGAAGAGCCTCCAAATCTGCATAAGTCTCAGGTTTGTGGCGATTTTCCACCATAATTCTACTCAGTATAACAGAAAAGGTTCAAAGGTGAGGAATGGAATTAGATGAGGGTAGCAGAGGAATAGAGTATGGTGTGTGAAATAGGTTGTGAGGAATTATAGAAGGACGTTTTGAAGTGTTGTGAGGATCAATAACATGTGAAGGAATGATGATGGTCGTACACCTTTTCAAAATATCATTTCATATGAGTCGTGTTGAATTCAACCATAATAATGCAGTGCATTTCCCATGATATGAAATGTCAAGAAGGATTTGAACTTAGCCTGTTAAGTATAGAGTATAGGGATGATGAAATGTCATGGAGTATCAAGGTAGTCATAGTTCAAGTTATTAATGTGTAATTTAATAAATTAAACTAACATGAAACTAAGCATACCTGAGTTTGATTACCTACTCCCTGTTATGCATTTCTTACTGTAGAGATCTTGAATTCAATTCTGAATCTAGAGAGTGCCAAAGTTGTAACTAGAATCTATATTGCTGATAACCACTGTGACTGATTAATTCAGTCTGGCACTGACTGGTACTGATGAAATAAACCAAAATCTGCAGAGAAACTTGAACCAATAATAACTTGCTAAGAAAAAGATTTCTTGTTTATAAAGCAAATTATCTGATGGCTATCCCTGAACCTGTCTTTTGTTCATTCCTGAAAGGAATCAATTAAAATTATGTCTTCAACAGCTTCAAAGCTTTAACCCATGGTACAATTCTTATTTGTGTGAATAAATGTTCTGGAGTCGAACACAAAAATAAATCATTGGATTACTGGCCATTAATGAATGACGTTAACCAATGCGAGGTGACCCACCATTGATGTCAATGGGCCTCAAGGTACCTATAGTACATCCTAACAGGTATGAATAAAGGTCTTGGTGCCGAGTCACCTGTAGGATCTATCAACCAAGAGACATTGATGTATTCCCATGGTTGTTAGCAAGGAAATCTGCCATTGAGGCATGCAGATCCCAGGGTACTAAATAGTCTCTAATCTCTACTCCAGATAAGGTGTAGGTGTCAATGGAGTGAGACTTGTTGGAAGGTGGACCTTAACGTATCCCACATCATCCAACGTGAGTGCAGATAGAAATCTTGCAAAAAAAAATTTGTGGGACAGTAATCACTTACTTGTGGATTTTATGAGCCCAAGTTAGTATATGCTCATTGCTTTCTCCTGTTTTGAGAGTCTGAGAAAATGCTAAAAGAAAACTCTAGGGGGGTTTCTTTCCCATCATAATCTATCAGGCTTGGTAAAGAATAATCCTATCCCTGATAAATTCCCCTTTCATACTTTAATGAGCAATTCAAAGGGAGAAAACAAGCTCAAATTTATTAATTTAAAAACAAGACAGTATATATTGATAAGAAAATTTCATAAAATAAAATAATCTTACCTTCTTACCTGTTGTGAAGAAGTGATGGAATTCAATTCTGTACTTGCTTTAAAAATCCTGTAAAACTGAAAACAATATGTCAACATATCCAAAATGTTTTTTTTTGAATTTTTTTTTATTATTTATCATTTTTTTTATTTTTTTATTTTTATTATTTACAAAATCTTGAAACAACAACAATGATCAAGGATTAGCAGGAGGATAAGATTCTTCTCCTACTATCTTTATTTTTGGTTGTTTAGAAATTTCCTGTAGAAAATCATCTCTTGACAAGGGTTTGCTATACACTTTTAATCGATGTCCATTTACTACAAAGGAATTTTGAGAGTCATCTATGGTCTTGATTCTAACAAATCCATTATCAAAAATAGTTTCCACTTCATAAGGTCCCAACCATCGTGTTGTAAGTTTTCCTTTGAAAGTTTTATACTTGGAATCAAATAGCAATGCCTAATCCCCTATTGAAAATGCTTCTTCTTAATGTATTTATCATGCCATTTGCTACGTAGATTTTGTACAAGGATAGTTCTTTGAAGAGCATCTTGCCTAATTTCTCCCAATTCATTTAATTACATAACTCTCTGTTTTTGTGCCTCATCCAAATTCAAACCCAATTCTGCTGCTATGCGGAAGGTATGAATCTAAAATTCTATGGGAAGGAGAATTTTCTTGCCAAATACCAATTCATAAGGGGTATGACCAGTGGTATTTCTCCATGTAGTCCGGTATGCCCATAAAGCCTCTAGAAGTCTATCCGTCCAATCTTTGTGATGTAAATGTATTGTCTTGGTCAGAATAGCTTCTAGAACTTTATTCGTGGATTCCACTTGCCCATTGGCTTATGGATGTTATGGGGAAGACTTACAGTGTTTTATCCCATATTTATCTGTGAGTTCCTTCATCAACTTAGAAGTGAATTGGGCACCTTGATCAGTAACAATATTTGGTGGAACACCGAAGCGGGTAAAGATATCTTCATAAATAAATTCAACCACTGATTTCTCAGTTGCTTGATATAAGGATTTTGCCTCTACCCACTTGGTCACAAAATATGTACAAACCAAGATGTACTTCTTCTTCCTCAACATTGGGGAAATCGATCCTACAAAATCAAGTGCCCATTTATCAAATGGTTCAATCACAATGTGCGGTCGTAAGGGCATCTCGTTTGCTATGATAGGTCTTCCCATCCTTTGACAACTATCGCAGCTTCTTACATATTTTGTTGCATCTTTAAACAGTGTCGACCAATAATATCCTGATTATAAGACTTTATATGTTGTTCTCTTATCAGAGAAGTGTCCTCCACATGGCCCATCATGACAGGCCTAAAGGATATCGGGAATCTCATTTTCCTGAACTCATCTCCTAATGATCATATCAGGACTTGTATAGAAAAGATCACTTCCTATCCAAGAGTAATAGGCACTTTGCTGGACAATTCTTTTCTTTTGTGGTGATGACAAATGAGTTGGTAGTCTCCCTGTAGCTAAGTAATTTGCCGTAGTTGCAAACCAAGGGGTCTTAACAACTACTACAAATAGATGTTCATCAGGGAAATTATCATTCACTGGAATGTCAGTACTGTCTTGAGGAATACGAGAAAGAAAATCCGCCACTACATTTTCTTTTCCTGGTTGATCAACTATAGTGATGTTAAATTCTTGAAGTAGCAAAAGCCATCGTGTGATTCTTCTGGTAGTAACTAGTTTGTTCATCAAAAATCTAATAGCAGAATGGTCGGTATGTACAAAAACCTCATATCCAGTGATGTAATGACGAAATTTGTTAATGGCATGAACTACAGCCAAAAATTCCTTCTCTGTTACAGTGTAGTTCGATTCAGGAGGAGTAAGGTTTTTGCTAGTAAAGTAAATTGCATAGTTTTGTTGGTTTTATTTTTGTCCAATCACTCCTCCTAAAGCAGTTTCTGAGGCATCAGTTGAAATATGGAAAGGAAGAGACCAATTTGGTCCTCTTAGAATAGGTGCCATGGACAATTTTGCTTTCAAATTTTCAAAAGCATTTTGACAATTGTTATCCCAACATAATTTTGCATCCTTTGCTAACAGTTTAAACATGGGGCTAGCTATCTTTGTAAAGTTTTCAATAAATCGACGATAATATCTAGCATGTCCCAAAAAACTTCGCACATCTTTTTGGGTTTTTGGAGAGGAAAGCTTAACTATTACTTCAATTTTAGCTGGATCAACTTTAATTCCTTCTGTAGACAAATGATGACCCAACACTATTACCTTAGTTAATAGCATTTTACATTTTTCGTGACTAAGGGATAAGTTTGATTCCTGACAACGAATCAAGACTTTCTCAATATTACTTATGGCTTATTCGAAGGTATTACCATAAATAGTAAAATTGTCCATGTATACTTCCACACAATCATGAATTAAGTCAGCAAAAATCCCAAGGACTTCTCTCTAAAATGTAGCAGGAGCATTGCATAGTCCACAAGGTAGCACTTTATAAGCATAAGTGCCCCAAGGACACGTGAATGTTGTTTTGTCCTAATCTCCAGGAGCAATTTGAATCTGATTGTATCCACTATATCCATTGAGAAAGGAAAAGTATCTTTTTCCAGCCAAGGTATCCAAGACCTGATCTATAAAAGGCAAGGGAAAGTAGTCCTTCAGGGTTTCCTTGTTCAACTCCCTGAAGTCTAAACACATTCTCCATTTCCCTGTCATTTTCTTAGGTACCACAACAAGAGGTGAAACCCACTTGCTGTCAGAAATTGGATAAATGAATCCTACGTTTAATAATTTCTATAAATCTTCTTTCACAAAATCTTTTAGGATTGGATTCATACGCCTTTATGGTTGTCTTATTGGGGTTATCTCTAGTTGGATATATATGTGGTGAATACAGGTGTCAGGATGCATTCCTCTCATATCAGTGTAATCCCATGCAAATGCCCCTAACTGTTCTTTCAAAAGATTTGTTAACTGTTCCTATTGGCTGAGACTTAATTCATAATTGATGTATAGACATTTACCTGGGCTAAGTTCTACTGGAATGGTATATGACCCCGAATGCTCATCAATGGTGAAAACCATAGATGGTGAAAACAAGAAAAATGACTCACTTCGTTCTTGAAATTCCTCTTCGAAAATTTGATCGTATTGAAAATATGTTTGTGGAAACTCGACATTTTCTATCATAGAAAGAAATTGGATTAAAATATCATCCTCTGTTGGTTCTTGTAGCGCGTGAAATTCATCAACAGAGAATAAAGATTCTTCCTCATCATTCTCGTGATAGGGACATTTTAGCCACCATAATTCTTCTGTAACCAGTTGAGCAGGTGGAAAAAGAGTAAGCTTCTGTGAAGAAATGCCATTTGAGATGAACATATCCCCACCATGACATCCTATGAAAGCATTGGCCATAGCCAACCAAGGTCTCCCTAAAATGATTGGATGGCCTTTCGTGGGATCCTTTGAATGAATAATCATGAAGGCAACAGGATATACCCATGAAGCTAATGTAACAAGAATGTCATTGAGGACCCTAGCAGGTTTTATAGTTGTTCTATCAGCAAGTTCAAGAACTTTAGGGGTAGGGAAAAGGAATTGACTTAGTTGCAACAGTTCAACTATATTGATAGTCATTATATTAATGGCTGCACCTAAGTCAACTAAAGTATTACCAATAGAAACATTGTTGATAGTAACTGAAACTATTGGGTTCCTGGGGTTGGCATACTTCACAATCTTAGGAGCTTCACAAATACAATTCGATGACTAGCCTACTAGGTGTATCGTGGGTGGATATTTATG
>JASDQU010221531.1:0-17794 GCA_032191745.1 Picea mariana
TTAAGACCTACACAAACTTTGCTAGAGCTTGCAGATAAATCAGTCATCACCCCAGCAGGAAGTTTAGATGATATAACAGTGATATTGGCCTCTTGGGAATACCCTGTGGATTTCTTGGTAATCCATCCCAAATCCCCCAAACCAGGACACCCAGTGGTACTAGGCCGACCTTGGTTGGCTGCTACTGATGCATTCATCAGTTGTCGATCTGGAGAAATGACAATTTCCAATGGCACTCAAAGTCAGAAACTTATCCTTTTCCCCCCCGCCCAACCAGCCACGGAAGTCCCTCTCTGGTTGGAGAATCCATATGGGGAGGAGGATTGTACCCAGCCCTTGTTGACACTTGAACCAGTAAAAGGAGTACAAGAACACTCTGAAGAAAAAATCCTAAGTTTATTCTTGGCTACTTCAGCATGCATTGAATATCCCCAATCTTTCCCCAACTACACACACATCTTTAGCCCTGAATTTCAAGAAATTTGGCACCCTTCCACTTCTACAATAGCCACTCTTTTGCAAATAGAGGAAGGGAGGGAGTTTACTGTCCAAGCTATAGAAATCAGTCCTAGGAAGTCCCTGTATATCAATGCCATCCTAGAAACAGATCAACAACAAAATTTGGTACAAATGATTCAGGGGCAATCTGATGTGTTTGCATGGGATTACTCTGACATGAAAGGGATCCACCCAGATACATGTATGCATCATATTTACACTAATGATCAAATCAGACCTATCTGACAACCCCAGAGAAGAATGAACCCAGCCTTGAAAGATATAGTAAAGGAAGAACTCCAAAAACTCCTACAAGCCAATTTCATTTACCCTATATCAAATAGAAAATGGGTCTCCCCATTAGTTATTGTACCAAAGAAAAATGAAAAATGGAGGATTTGTGTGGACTTTCGAGAGCTAAACAAGGCCACCTATAGAGACTACTTCCCTTTACCTTTCATAGACCAGGTCTTGGATACTTTATCTAGGAAGAGGTACTTTTCTTTTCTGGATGGGTTTAGTGCCTACAACCAAATACAAATTTCACTAGAAGACCAGGATAAGACCATATTCACCTGACCTTAGGGAACCTATGCTTATAGGGTTCTCCCCTTTGGGTTATGTAATGCCCCTGCTACCTTTTAGAGGGATTTCTTGGCTATTTTCTCTGATCTTACCAATGATTGTGTCGAAGTCTACATGGATGACTTCACGGTATATGGGGATGATTTCCAACAGGCATTGGATAATTTGAAGAAGGTATTGGTTAGATGTAAAGAGACCAACCTCTCACTCAGTCACGAAAAATCAAGAATGATGCTTACTAAAAGAATCATTCTAGGTCACCACATCTCCGGTACCGGAATAAGAGTGGACCCTGTCAAAATTGACATTATTTCCCAAATTAAGATCCCTAGTTCACAAATGAAATCAGAAGTTTCTTAGGGCATGTCGACTACTATAGGAGGCTTATTCAAAATTTTACAAACTTAGTTGCCCCCCTTTTCAAACTACTAATGAAAGATCTTGAATTCTGTTGGGATGAGCAATGCCAAATCTCCTTTGAAATATTAAAACAAAACTTTCAAGTGCTCCTGCTTTGAGAGGTCCAAACTAGTCTCTTCCTTTCCATATATGTACAGATGCCTCAGATACCGCTTTGGGATCTGTATTAGGACAAAGGGAAGGGAAGATTCCTTATGCTATATACTTTCTTAGTAAGAACCTCTCACCTACTGAAGAAAACTATACTGTCACAAAGAAAGAATTCTTATCAGTAGTACATGCCATCAACAAGTTTAGACACTATATAACAGGATACAAAGTTTTTGTGCACACAGATCACTCAGCCATCAGATTTCTAATGAGTAAACCTATTACAAATGCTAGAGTAACTGGATGGCTCTTGTTACTACAAGAATTTAATATCACTATCATAGACAGGCCTGGAAGAGATAACTTGGTTGTTGATTTTCTATCTAGGCTTATCCATACAGGTGACAGTACTCCAGTAGATGATGGTTTAACAGATGAGAATTTATTTGCCATTTCTAATTTCACCCCTTGGTATGCAAATGTAGCCAACTATTTGGTAACCAGCAAGTTGCCTCAAGGTATGACATCTAGAGAAAAACATAGAATCATTCAACTAAGTGCCAATTATATGTGGCATGAAGATACCCTATACCGAACAGGACATGATTTGGTAATCAAAAGATGTGTCCAGGAAGATGAAATGCAGGATATCTTCAGAGCCTGCCATGATGGCCCATGTGGAGGCCACTTTGCTAACAAAAGGACAACTTACAAAATCCTACAATCTGGCTATTATTGGCCAACCATTTTTAAAGATGCAAAGAAATACGTGGTCAGTTGCGATGATTGCCAAAGAATGGGAAGACCTACATCAGTCGATGAAATGCCACTCCAAGCCCAAGTAGTAATTGAACCCTTTGAAAAATGGGCCTTATATTTTGTAGGACCTATCAATCCCATGTCCCAGAAGAAAAATTACATATTAGTTTTCACAGACTATGTAACAAAATGGGTAGAAGCCAAGGCCCTGTATTCAGCCAATGAACAATCTGTTGTAGATTTTCTCTTTGAGGAAATTTTTACTCATTTCGGGGTACCTCGCGAGATAGTCACTGATCAAGGAACACAATTCACCTCAAATTTGGTTAAGGCCCTTACCGAACAATACAAGATCAAACACAGAAAGTCTTCACCCTATCACCCCCAAGCCAATGGCCAAGTAGAATCAACCAACAAAGTGATAGAGGCCATCCTCACTAAGACTATTTAGCTGCATCACAAAGACTGGGCTGATAGGTTGCTTAAGGCCTTGTGGGCCTATAGGACAGCCTAGAGAAATACAATAGGCCATACACCATATGAGTTGGTATATGGGAAGCAGGTACTACTGCCCATAGAGTTTCAGGTGAAGACCTTCATAACTAGCATGCAATTAGGAATGGACCTAAATGAAGCTCAAAAATAGAGGCTATTACAATTGAACGAGCTTGATGAGATAAGACGAGATGCTCTACAAAGAACCACCTTGATGCAAGAACAAAGGACCAAATGGCATGACAAGTACATTAAATAGAAGTCTTTCCAGCCAAGTGATTGGGCCCTCCTATATGATAGCAGATTTAAAAAATTCAAAGGCAAACTGTCTACCAGATGGATGGGGCCCTATGAGGTTGATACAGTCTATGACAATGGTGCAGTAAGGATAAAGACTATTGATGAAAAGCAGACTTCCCTTGTTGTAAATGGACATCGACTGAAGGTTTATCAAAAACCTCTGTCAAAGGAGGATTTTGTCAAAAATGTTCTTCAAACTGCCGAAATGCAACTGGTAAGCGAGAGGGTTTTTCCTCCTGCTGACCTACCATAGTAAGTTCAAATTGTATAAATTCATTTTTTGTACATATGCATGTCATGAGATGAAGTTTTTTTTATTTTTAACTAACAAAGACAAAAGAAAAACTGGTGGTGTTCCCATGTAGATTAAAAAATAAGGAGGACAGCTACCAGAAAGAGTCTTCTTTAAGTTTTTCAGACTCTTTAAAATTGACAACACCACTGAGTAGGAACTGGCCCGGGCTCGACAAAAATCCACGGGACAGTATAGAGAGTTTCCTTTAAGTTTTTTAGACTCTTTAAAATTGAAAATATCGACGAGCGGGAACTGGCCCAAGCTCGACAAAAATCCATGGGACAGTATAGAGAGTTTCCTTTAAGTTTTTCAGACTCTATAAAATTGAAAATACCGGCAAGCATTAACTAATCTGGGCTCGATAAAAATCCACAGAAAAGTAGTAGTTAGTATTATTATCGTGTTGTAATAAAAGAGGAAATGCTAGCAAAAGTGTGGTCACCTTGGCTCCAGAAGAAAAGGAGTTATGTCATCTTAGTTACTGGTCATTATAGAGTACCCTCCTGTTACAAAGCTTTCCTACATTATTCCTCTATAAACTTTGGCAATTGCATGGTTTTTCAGACGGATTTGACCATAGAAACACCAGCTATTTCTATAAATCACTATCACCAGAATCATTGTCAAGATTTTTAAGCTCAAGAAAGTTCATTTTTGTGATTATCTCGCATCGATGATCACCTCTATGTATGAAAGGACACCAAATCATCTCGTTGTGCCTATCCAGTACTGGATCCTATCCAGTATAAAAGAAGGGGCTCTGCACTATTCTGGTACCAACTGCAAATTTTACACACAGGTGATCCGGCACTCAGGTAATCAGGTGATCCTGTACCAACTACAAATTTTACACACAAGTGATCCAGCACTTAGGTGATCCTATACCAACTACAAATTTTACACACAGGTGATCTGGCACTCAGGTAATCAGGTGATCCCGCACCAACTGCAAATTTTACACACAGGTGATCTGACACTCAGGTGATCCTGTACCAACTGCAATTCTTACACACAAGCGATCTGACACTCAGGTGATCTCGTATCAATTACAAATTCTACACACAGGTGATCCAGTACTTAGATGATCTAGTACTAGTAATAATATGATGGGTAACTTTCATCATGTTTCCAAGTTGCTGTCAAATTATTAGTGCGAGGACATACATATTCGACACTTTTTTTTCGTGTTATTTAAAGGAATTAGACTAAGTATGCATTTAGAACATCTGATTTCTCTTGGATCATGACGTACCCCTGTTTTGTCACAAATCTCTGTAGAAATATTATACCTCACCTCTGTGAGAAGGAAGTGTCCTACGAAACATCAAGAATGCAAAATCACGATGTCTTTTATAGGATCAAACTCCCTCTGTCTATCTGATAAATAAACCCCATGATTAGTTTCCATACTATATGAGATGACGTGAACCATGAATCTCATCATATCAAGTAATGATCCCAGTCGATTTCATATACACGAGTCCTGATCATAATGGCCACCTCCTTTCGTGAATATCGTCTGCCACCAAGCCTCCCACAAATCTGGAAATCATTAGTAGATCCGACTTACCTCACCATATCATCATGAGTATCGACATGACCATTGTAATCTACACTTCCATTCATAAATGCTCCTCTGGATGGCTCTGCCATCCAGATGAGAATTATTTACCCTTACTGTCACACTATCTATAGACACCCTATGCCTTTGTATCCCTTGTATGTTTCTCCCAACTGATACTCTATCATCCGGTACTCAACCCTCGACCTTCTGTCTGTGCCTTATCCACCCAAGAGAATTGATTAAAATAGCATGGGGGTCGATAGGCATGAGCCAATATTTCAATTATACAAAGAAACAACAGAATATCAGGCTTGTAAGAAAAAATATGAACAGGCAGGGTGGGTGCCATCCTTGGAGAAATGTAAGGGCCATCATGAGGGAATTTCTCTCATCTTTGCACAGACATATGATGGAGAGAATATGCAGCTTGGGGATGTGAAGTTAAAAATTATAGAGGCCACTATAGCAGAGGCCACGGGTCTCCCGATGACTAGAGAAAGATACTTCAAAAGAGTGATTGTGGACAAAAAGCTCTATCAACAATTCCTCAAAACAGACCATCACGACCCCAATTGGACCAAGGGTGTCCCTCGGAGCTATATCAAAGAAAAATATTGGACAATGCTTATAAGTCTGTAGAAATTCCTCACCTGTGAGGGAAGGTATGTCATGACCTTCATTTATCATTTAAAGCTTTTGTCACATTTTGAGGGAGGACCACAGATAAAGTTTTTCCATTTTTTTATGGATGAGTTTAAAGTAAATGGAAAGAGTGGTAAGGTCATTTTCTAAGAAGCTTGAGATTAGTCTTCATCATCATGGTTTAATCAAACTTCTAGTTGTTCATGCTCTAAAAACACAAGGGGGTAGTTGGAAGCAGTTGCTCCAACAGAGATTCTCTCGAGAGAAATACAAGTCAGTCGAGACATGGGAGGCGGGGAAACACAATGAAGGCTCAAGCAGAAAAGAAAAGAAAGACATGGCATCAGGAGGTAAAGAAGACACTGTTGCACCCAACTCATCTTGGCCCACTGAGAAATCAGTAATAGAAAAGTCTGTCATGGGGGAGCCTGTTATATCAAGAAAGAAGACAACCACTCAATTCCAGAGAGTAAGCTCTACTTCAGTTCAAAGGGGTAAAAGACGAAAGGAGGGCTCATAACCATGTGGTCAATCAGATAGTGTTCTCGAAACAATTATGGAAATGCCATCAGAACCAGCTAGTCAAATAGAGAAGATCCCTGACTTCTAGTTACAAAGCAAGAAAAAATCTGCACTAGCTGAAGCATCTAACTCAGTCCTATGCCCTAAAGACCAACAGTCACAGAATAAGAAACAAAAGAAGGGAGATATAGATCAATAAGGGATTTTACTAGAACCAACTGTAAAACCCCCTCCAAATTCCCCTAAAGAATTGAAAAGTATTTCTGAAGTTACTCGGCCTTCCCAAAGCTCAGTTGGTGGCTTGAAGGAGACTGCTAAGGTGACAAGTAAAAATAGAAATAAACTAGAAGGAAAGGAGGCACAAGTTCCAGATCCCACGCCTCAATCCTCCAAGTTAAGAATACAGGTTTTCCAGCAAAAGAAAACCCCAGAATTTATAGTTCAAGCCCGCAAGATAAAGGTCCAGTCAACACAGGAGGTACAGATGTCCAAGCCTACCCCTATCAGTAAATCTAAGAAAAGGAAATTGTTTGAAGAAACTCCTACCCCTGTCAACAAGTCTAAGAAAGCCTCGCGATCCATACGCAGGACCACCAGAAATATGGCTAAACAAGAGACAATTCCAAACATACCTTCTCCTCAAAGAGAACCTATGGATATTCCAAGTTTTCTAGACAAAGAGAGTGGTTGGGGAGTTTCCACAAGTGAAACAGAAGGACTAGTAACAATAAGTGAGATGAAAGGATTGGTAACAGAGACTTTGATGGATTTGAGGAAGGGGGAAGAAGCTCGAGAGGTGGTAACTCAGGAAGCATTCACACCAAGTCTAGGCAAATCCTTGAGCAGATGAAAGATGATAATAAAGGCTCTGAGGAGTCTGAGGAAAGAAAAAGAGACTCGAGAGATGGTGGCCAAGGAAGTACTCACACCAAGTCCAGACCAGTCCCTGAATGAACCAACATTATTAATAGAAATTGAGAGATTGAAACAAGAAATTAAAGAATACAAAATATTGGACAGACATATCAAGGCAGAGAATGTAGAATTGAAGGAGCAGCATGCGGAGGTCTCTGCCAAACTTAACAAAGTCTTGCTATTGGTCCATTACACTAGGGTGATCAAGAAGGAATTGAAGAGTGAAGCTTCTAGTGTTAACATTTTGCAATCTGAGGAATGACAGAGGAGGGTCCAATTGTGCATAAATTTTTTGGGTATCATTTTTTGATAACGTTGCATGAGGACATGCAACATCTTCAGCATGGGGGAAATATTGAGTCTCCATTTTGAAATAAGATAATACCCTATCTTACCCTCTATCTAAGTCTTTTTGCCTCTGTTATAAACCTATACTAGACTATTCCCTCCCAAAACAAATGCCTAATAGCTATGTCATGTCTACAAGAGGTAATTGGTGATTTAAAGCATGTTTGTTTAACTTTCTTAAATTAATTTGATTGAAAGTGTTTTATTTTGTATAGTTCTAATAATTTGATTTATGAGCAGTCTATCCGGCACTACCAGACACTGTGTAATCCAGTACCAAATCCATTCTGGTACCTAAGACAGTTTTGATCTGGTACCAACTCCATTCTGGTACCAAGACATGCGCTATTCCGGTACTAGACTCGCGACTGTGTGCAATCTGGTACCAAAACCTCTATTTCATAATGCACCAATTGGACCTGGATAATGGTGAATATTTCAAGAAGATAGTTGGATAGAAGCATCCAAGTCGGTTCTCCAGTTGCAAGAGACTCCATCGCTCATGCACTTCATGTCATGAGGATGGAGTCGACTCCTAAAAATTTGATGTAAATCTTAATTCTGGAATATCTCGAACTGTTTAATGTTTATCCATAAATATTGGTAGTATTGGCTTACCTTATATAAGGAATGTTGTGTAGAGAAGAATGTAAGAAATATACGATAAGAATTAGATAGTACTTGTCGTCGTCATGTATGAAGTAAAAGACTATTGATCCAATTTACCAACTGAATTAATACAGAATATCTTTCATGTCAATTCTTGGATGTGAGTGAAAGTTTTAGGTCTGTTAACTCCTTAAGAGGTTCCTTGTTGGTTCGGCAAGGGCCCACAGCCCCACCTAAGAGAAACCTCATTGTATATGTTCTGTGTGTTTGTGTGGATAGTTTACAACAGCCTGTGTGTGTGATTAGTCTTTATTTCATTCTCAGGATTGAGAATTGAGTTAATCATTTTGGATTGGTGTGTATAAGCAAGTGCTATATCGAATATACATTTTATTATCCAATTTTGAAGGTAGCTATCTCATAATTTGAAGTGTGGGACTGATATTTTAAGTTTATGATTGTAGTATCGCAAGGGACCAGGAGACTCTATCTTTCATATTCATGTGATGTAATAAAGTCTTTCAGTTATACTGAATTTCCCTTGTGCTGGTTTGATTGAATTACATGAAGTTGAAGTTGGTTTTTGTTTCAAGAATGGTTGGAGTTGATTGTTTTAATTACTACAGGAGACAAGTTTCTTAAAGTTCATCTTTTCAATACAAGTGCCTAAAATGAATAGACTTGTTTCTCTGGTACAACATCTTTTTGACTGATTGTTTGTCTAAGTTTCATTATCAGTTTTCTCTTTTAGGTTTAGAGGATATTTTGAAGTATTTAGAGATCTTAGAAATGGAATTTTTATGTTATTAATTATTTCCTATATACAACAAACTTAGATAGGTTACTTGTTCTCAACACATATGGTGTAATGACTCTTTCGATTACGAATCCTGGATTGACATTTAAATGAGTGTGAGACATAAAATGAACATATTTACGCACCAACAGTATCGATAGCCATACTTTTACTTTCAACATTTATTGCCACCCTAAATGCATTCTCCAATGATTTGGGTTCCCAAAGGTGAACCTCATGTTGAATGTTATCCTTTAAAGTTCCTATGAATACATCAATCAAGTGCTCATCTGGAATATATGTTACCTTTATATTCAATCTTTGGAATTTCTCAATGTGCTTTGTAACTGAACCCTTTTTCTTGAGATTTATCAATTGGCTAAAGAAGGTATTGCTCCTTGTATCCTCATAGTGTGTTATCATTTCTTCCATGAAAATTGTCCAAGTGATGAGTGATTTGCGAGAACAAAGCCATCGATACCATACAAATTGATTGGGTTCTAAATATAAAGAAGCAATTTGTACCTTTTGTGTATGTGGCACATTATGTANAAGTATTCATGTGATTGGGTCCTTGCCATCAAACTTCCTCATATCGATCTTAGGAACTTGGTTGGTCTTCAACCCAAAGTTGGAGTTTCTCCATTCTTGATTCATCTTCCTTGTGTCCTCATCACGAATTTCATGGGACACATTTTCAATTTCAAGTGTCCTCTCTATTAGGAAATTTTTCATTCCTTCCATGATCTCCCTTTTTAAACCATCCATATTAGTATCCGTTATTGCCTCTAGTTTAGCTTCAGTTGAATCCATCATCCCTTGTAGTTCATATTTTGTCACTGTCTTATTTTGTAATTCATTTATGTCTCTATGCATTTATTCACCTTCATCAAGAGTCCAAGTAGGACTTTGTGGAGGCTTATTTGGTGTAGAAGTTCCCTTTTTGGGTGGCATGTTGGCCAAGTATCACTTTTGAGCCTTGATTTTGAGGTGGTTCTGCTAGACAATATTTCCTTTGTTGTATCTCCAAAGTTTTGGCCCTTATGGGTATGAAACTTTATTTTTTGTAGTTCTCTGATATTTCTTCTCTGCAATGCCATAGGTCTGATCAAAATTGGATGTGCCAAGTGGAATTTATGGTAACTTCCCCACAACTTGCTAATTTTTGTCCTTTCCATAAGATCTCACTTGTATAGAATTCCCCACACAAAATAATTGATATAAAATTATGACACTTGTACCAGAAATACTACAGACTGTCCACTATCCACTGCAACTAGTCTCACTCAATTTGGATACTCTAGGAAGAAGTTATGATTGTTTTACCTGGAACACCTTCTTGAGACTAGTTAGATACCCTATCTTCCACAGGGTTTATATACAAATGTAATATGACCCAGAAGCTAAAATTTTTACCACATATACCTTACTAATTTTTGTGAATAACCTCCATATTTCAAGGTCTGAAATATTACAGAAAACATTTTATAGCGGAAATTTCGCAATGACTCAGTTTAAGATGATTCCAGAACCCTATCGTTCAGAGGTTGTATCTCCTAAAGTATAAGGCCCCAGGAGCTTAAATTCTAACCCAACGTACCTTGATCTGTCTAATAAATATCCTCCTAGTCGTTTCTTCTGAAACGTTGTAGAAAAACATTTATAGAGAAAATTCCAAGGTGTCTCATATGTAGCAGCGAAACCCCAAGATCTTGAGCTCTGATACCATATGTTAAGAACCAAATATCAATATAGCATAGAAAAACCTTAGAATAAGTACTCAACGCCTTGAAAAAGAGAGAAATTCAGATAATAAGCCTCTTTGAGGGGGAAACCTCCTTATGCCCACATAAATGTACAATTACAAGATGATTCCAAATGAAAATGTCTCCTTGGTATATATAGGAGACTAGGAGGTATAATTACAACTAATGAACTAAAACCAACATAAATAAAATAACGTTACTAATGTAATATGCCCCAATTAAGGGGTAATGAGCCATTATTTAGGGCTTAACATCCCACATATTTCCCCATCCATCTATTTCCCCTATTTCCTAGTCACTTCCATCTCAGATTACAAAGTCCTATAGTAGCTCACATTTCCATGGGTGTTTATCTCAATTTTAAAGTGAAATATAACACACCTTAAGCATCCATGGCCCCTTGAAGCTTGATTTCCTCTATAGGCTATCCAATCTCACCATAGTGTGACTCTCATCCCAGAGCATATATCTATCTCTCTCTAACCCAAATATTCTTCATTGTTTTGTGTCAATATTTACACTTAATGCATTTGTGCATGAAAATAATGCCTCCCTGGAGAGACCCCTTGTCAGTTGACCCATACTCTACTACATCCAATCCAATACAAGACCTATCCTCAACACTCAATGAGATAATGAGAATGTAGCAACAGAGTAACCCATAGCCATTCTGCCTTGACACCAAGTTTCAAATCCCCAAATTTGTGGGGAAAATGAATGGAGAGGTCGTAGATTCATGGATCCACATCCTCTCTACATATTTGAAGACTTGTATCGGACTAACTGAGGAAAGGAAACTCCAAATAACAACTCTCTAGCTAGAAGGCCTAGCTCAGACTTGGTGGGATACTCACCTTGAAAGCACCACACTGTTGATAGATATAGGAGCTTTCGATAACTATTTAGATTCACTTGTCAAAACATGGGCACAATTTTTTGAGGCTTTGAGAGACCGTTTTTATCCACCCAGGTACCTTCAGAATTTGTGGACATGATGGCTTCAACTCAGGAAATTACCTACACAAAATGTACCAGCATACATTGAATACTTCTGCAGGATTCGAGTATAGCTTCACATATCATATCCATAAGAGGTATTAATTCTCAAATTTAATTCAAGCTTGTTATCTCAATTCCGTAGAGAAGTAGATTTGTTTGAATGCCTGAATTTGGATAAATATTTTAAACGAGCTATAGTTGTAGAAATAAAGGTGGATCCCTGAGGTCGCACTCTTCAATCCTGACCAACCCAAACCTCAGCTCCATCAAAATATCCTATAACTTAGGCCTCATCTTTCCCTAATAATCCTATAGCACCTCGTCCCAACAATCCCAATCCCAATGCCCTGTGGTGTTGCTTCCACAAAACTAAGTCCTACTCCTCTGCAGATTTTTGAGTTTTAAAATCCTTACGGACTAATAAAACACTATTTATAGACACCATTTCCCCACAAACCATCGATGACACTGAAATTGTTTCTATGAAAACCCCCACTAAAGTTGACCCCTCCCTGATTCTTATGACATCTGAAGAATCCAAATCTTCCCCATTACCCCTGTTTACACACAATTTCCAAATCAAACATTTCTTAGCCTTGTTGATCATGGAAAATGGTAGTTAGAAAAAATTGGTCTCCCAAGAGTTAATACAATGTCTCCAACTTCAAACTACCCAACACCCCAAACCATATCAACTTGGTTGGGTCCAAAAAGATGGCCCCCGACTCTTGGTGTCTCAACATTGTATGGTCACTTTTTCTATTGGTAAATTTAAATATTTTGTCCTCTGTGATGTCTCTTTGTTAGACTATGCCAAACTCCTCTTGGGCCTTCCATATCAACAAGAATGAAATTTTGTGTATATGTCCAAAACCCACCAATATAAACTCGAAAAACATGGACACACCTATGTTCTTACTACAACACCCCCCAAACCCACCACACAAAAAGAAAAAAATCCCCATGTACATCTGAACCAATGTGTTTCTCTCTGTTTGGTATGCCCTATTCAACCAGACAATACAACCCACCCAATGCCATAAGACATGGCTCCCTTGCTCCGAGAATTCAATGATGTCTTGCAACCACCCACTAGACTAACCCCCCCTCGCCACATAGATTCTATAAATCTGATTCCAGGATCTTCATTACCCAATGCCTTTGCTTATCGAATAGCACCACAAGAGGTAAAGGAAATCTAGAAACAATTGACGAAGTTCATAAAATCAGGTCATATACAAACTTCCTCTTCCCCTTGTGCATCCCCTTCCTTTGTAATCCCAAATAAAGACACCATTGATATGCACCTAGCCACTGACTACCATGCCCTTAACAGGTCTATGGTCAAGATATTGTATCCCCTACCTTGGATTGAGGAGTTGTTGGATAATTTTCAAGGTGCTCAATGGTTCACTATGTTAGAGTTTGCATCTGGATACCATCAGGTCTGAATGAACCCAACAAATGTGTGGAAGACAACCTTCAAGACCAAATTTGGTCTTTTTGAATAGAAATTCATGCTATTTGGGATGACTAATGCAAAAACAACATTTATGAGAGTTATTAATGATATCTTTGGCCCTCTTTTGGGCCACATTTTTGTTATATATTTGGATGACATTCTCATATTCATTAAATCTTGGGAGGAACATTTTCATCATGTTCGCCAAGTACTAAAACTACTTTAGGAGCATAAGCTACAAGTAAAGGAAAATAAATCATACTTTGGCCAACGTTCAGTTTCATATTTGGACTTTCTTGTGGACCCAGAAGGCATTAGTCCATATCCATCATGGGTACAATCATTGGCACAATGGTCAACCCCTCCTTCAACAAGTGAATTAAAAATCTTCCTAGGTGGTATCAACTTTTATCGAAAGTTTGTTTTGCACTTCTCTCAGATTGCTCGCCCTTTGCATCAATTATCTAACAACACTAAAAGTTTTTTTTGGGATGGAGAGCTTGCTCACCACTTTTCTCACCTCAAGTAGTCTTTGTGTTCTTCCCATGTACTTATATTTCCAAACTTGACTCAGCCCTTTGAGATCGAATATGATGCCTCTAAATATGATATTGGTACAGTACTTAAACAGGGAGGACATCCTATAGCGTATCACTCTGAAGCTCTTTCAAATGATAAGAAAAATTATAGAAAATACGATAAATAATTCTACAGCCTCGTGCAAGCTCTCAAGCAATGGAGACACTATTTGTTGGGTAAGGAGACCATTCTCCATGTAGATCACCATCCTATAATTTTCATTAATTCTCAATCAAAGATACAAGAGCAGAGACATCTCAAATTGGAAACCTACATACAACAGTTCCATCTGGTCATTCGCTATAAGAATGGGACCTCTAACATAATGGAAGATTTTCTTAGTCATCCTCCAAATTAAGTTCTCAAAATATTAGAAGTTCGGTGTGCTTCGTACGACACATGAAGAGACAAGTATGCCACTGACCATGACTTTCTGAAAGTTTGGGATGCACTATAGCAACCAACAATAGTCAACCAGACCCATTTATTGGACTACACCATCCGCAATGGGTGGCTCTACAAGCTCAAATTGCTATGTGTGCCTCAATCAGAGGATCACTTATTGCTCATCAAAAAATCCCATGCCTCTTCTTATGGAGGCCTCATTGCCATAATGAAGATAGTAGAGAACCTTCAACGCCATTTTTATTGGCTATCTCTACAGCACTAGGTAGAGAAATTCATCTGAGATTGTACTTTATGATCTTAATCCAAACCTTCCAACTAGAAGCATGGATTGTATCAGCCACTCCCAATGCCTTCCAGAACGTGGGAATCCATTTCAATGGATTTTCTTAGTGGATTTCCCACTACTAAAAAAAAACATGATGTCATTTGGGTATTAATATGTCGGTTTTCCTAAATGGCCTTTTTCATTGCTTGCACCAAGACTACTACAACTGCTCAAACAAGGAAATTATATTTTCAACATGTCTGGCCTCACTTTGGTCTACCCAACACTATCATTTCATATAGAGACTCAAGATTCCTTAGCTCCTTTTGGCGGACACTATGGGCGCTACTTGGTTGTCAACTTAAGTTATCCACCGCCTTCCATACTCAAATGGATGGCCAAACATAGGTAGTAAATTGTGTTTTGGCACATGCTCTTCACACTCACTTTGCATGTAGAAAACAATGGGATACTTATTTACATATTCTACAACATAGTTACAACAGGGCCACCCACTCAGCTACTGGCTTCTCTTCTTTCGAAGTGTGTTTTGGTTCTCAATCCACTTATCCAACCGAGATGCCTCTCACTCTTGATCCACAAGGTGAAAATCACCAACAAAGGGAACAAATATCAGCCCAACAATTCCTTCAACAAATTGCATACCGCCAAACTAAGGTAGTTAAAGATTTGAAAGTTGCTCAAGAAAGAGAAAAGAAGAGGAATGAAAAACAATGTACACCTCTTTTCTTTCATCTTGGGGACTATTTTTGGTTAGTATTAGACAAGCAACCTTTCAAAGGTTAGCATCATAAACTACATCCTCTCCTCTATGGCCCTTGTATAATTCTGGAACACATTAGAGAAAATTCCTATCGATTGGACCTCCCTTCTCAGTTGGGCATACACAATGCCATCAATGTCAACAATCTAAATTTATTTGATCCACCACTCTTGGATGAGCCATTCACCATCACTCATATCGTGGACAACATTCCACATTTCCAATTTCCCCTATTACATGATACCATTTTCCAGACCAAGCGTCGCTCTACTCGCCAAAGAGAATATATTTATTACCTTCTGGCACGCAAGGGACAAACTCTAGCACAAGCAAAGTGGATGACAAGAGACATGGTCCAATGTATGTTTCCCCATGTGCTAGAGGAAGCATGGATGCTTCTAGCTCTAAAAAGGGAGGAATTGGGCCATAAGGAAGCTAGTCTTCCTTATAACCCCATTAATAAAACAAGGGATAATGTACTAGAGTAAAGTTTTTAGTCTATTTTGTGATTAGAATAATATTATGTATGAAAAATAAGTACGTCCTTTCACTATAAAAGGTGATCCTATGATCTAATAGAAGCATTGGATTATTTTTGAAGCAAATCCTCTTTTCTCTCATTTCTCTCATGTTTTAGGTTTAGGGTTCTTGCTATTTGTTGTTGTTATGTAGTTGTTGCCCCAAAAATTTCTAACTCATGAACTGCACCCTAGTTTCCAATGTGCTCTCCTTTGGCTATTGTGCCCTCCTATGGAAAGTGTGCCCTCCTCTAGCTATTGCACCCTCATCTTCAGAACTTGAAAGGGTGTTGGATCTCTCTTGGTGGGAGATCAAAATCCCACATTTTTTGTTTCACTCCTAGGTGTTTCCTTGATGTTCCTCTCAATTACCATTTTAGTAGTTAAATATGGATTTACTACTTTAGTTATTTATGAGTTTTCTTTAACTTCTCCCAACCCACTTCTCTTTTCTCACACTTCTATATGAATTTGAATTCTAGTTCTTCTTTCTTCTTTCATGTAGTGAAATCCTTCATTTTAATTGTAATAATTTGTGTAATTAATTATTTTATTTTAGTATTTAATCTTGTATGTTTGAAAGTTTAATGTTTTATGGGTAAGAGGTTAAATTACAATTAGGTATATAATATTTAGCTTCCTCTATGTAGTTAAGGTTATAAGATACTTATAAGCACATGACTTTATTAAAAGTAGTCTCATCCATTACCATAATAATATCAATTTACTTATGATATTATTTGGAGTAAAATTCCCTTTTTGATTATGGAGTATGACTTACAATTGTTTTTGACTAACTAAAAACTCATTTTCCTTAAACATAAGAAAACATATTAATCCCAAAAAAACCAAAAACATATAGCAGAAGTAGAAATATGCCCCTTAAAAACTATCACCCAATTGAAACATGATCTCAATGATGTAAGTACACAACAAGATCTCGAGACTATATCAATATAGGGGACAACGTATCAAAAGAGAACCCTACATCAAGATAGGGGATAATGTATCAAAAGAGGCTACAAAGAGAACCCTAATTATTGTAAACTTTCTCCAGATTAGAAAAAAAAACAATCTTTTGAACCTGGATATACCAAGGGTCGTGGTCAATTATTGCAATCCCGAGTTGCAAACTTCATGGCTCTATTGACGCCCGTCGACCTGTTCCCGGTGCTTTTCAGATTTAGGGTTACGGATAGTGCAAACTACGGTACTACACATAAGGTTGGTGGAATACAATATAACGCACAAGCAAGCTTGCAGGTCTGGATGCTAATGGGATCGATCCATCTCTGAGTTTATCTCAATAATAAGATAAACCGACACTTTTGTACAGTCTGGGTGTCAGTATCATATCATAGAGCGTCAGTTCAGCAAAGATTTTCGAATTTTTCTGCATCCTTCCACTCTGATTTTGCTTGAACTTCATGCATCTTCTACCATCTAAATGCAACATATAACAACTACGCAAGACGATGTTGATATACCTGTCATAAATGCGATGGAGTACAGTAATGGCCAGCGTATTTCCATGAATGCCAATTTCCCCATGTCGTGTTTCCTTTTCCCACAAGAAACCTACTGACGGTGGAATTCATAACTGCGATCTCGGCTTCTTTTCGTTGGTGCGGATCGTGTATTTTCCACAGATCAACCAACCGTCCGTTATCAATAAAAACGAAAAAGTCTTTTCAGTTTCGCTTCGCTGGCCACCATTGAAATTCAAATCCAGTGATGATGCTTTGGGGATTTAGTCCACCCGTTCAAATATTTTTTCCGGTGAATTTATTGCCCTCCATTAGTCGGCAGAGAGGTAATTTCGTCGGCCATCGGAGCAGTCCTGGTCAAAGATCTAACTACCGCAAAAGTTGGCCTCCATGAAGTTACAGAAGTTCAGAATTTAACCTTTCAACATTTATGCTTTTCTCCATCTATTTTGTGGAATAAACTGCAGCCAGCCAGCTGTTTCAATTATTTCAATATTTGTCAGAGCTTCAGATCCCGATTGCGTATGAAATCGAATAAGACGTTTTAATGATAAGGAATGAAAAAGTCTGGGCGGATTTGACGTGCTGCCAACCTAGACAACAATCAATTATAAAGAAATACATTACGATTCTATATAAAAAACAAATCAAGGGGAATGCCGAGTTGACATCAGGGTCGACATCATCG
>JASDQU010221535.1:0-17794 GCA_032191745.1 Picea mariana
GTATAATCAAAATAATTAATTAATAACTTGTAATCAATTAAGGTTATATAATAATTAATTATAATTTAGCTAATGTTTAGGATTATTTATGAAATTATTCACAGTAATAAGAAAAGGGTCATTACACTAACCCTAAGTGGATTAGGTTTTTCCACATTATAACTCTCTGAGCATGGTTAGTCGACGTCCAACTGTTTCTTGGTCGCTCTATGTCCTTCTTCCTTTCTTTGAATTTCCTACTTTCTCGGTGCTACTTTTCCCTATTTTCCAGTGCACTGCTTTTCCATGTTTTCTGACACATGCTCCTTTTCTGGTCCATTTTCTAACTGTCTTCATTAATTAATGCGTTTTTCCCCAAAATGGATTGCACAAACAAAATGGAACATGATATGAAACATATAACAAATTATTGTAGAAATTCGAAGAGGAACAAGAATTTAAAAAAAGAAAGGTGGCGTCTAAAGACATCATTAGAGAACTTAAGAAACAAATATTGTGATTAGAACATCACAATGCATATTGCTCATCATTGAATTGCATAAGCTATTCTGCAATATAAAATCATATTTGACTTATGATAATGAACTAAGGGGTCTTATTTTATAGTATAAATATCTAACCAACTTCCACAAAATTTGAAAAATATTCTCCACATATAACCGTCAATAGTTAAAGTTGACCCCAAAAAATCATCTTTGTCAATTCAACTTGATAGGACTCAATCTAAATGACTATCCATCCAAATCCTATTCGATTTCAAGGTCATTCGATCCAATGAATCACTATATTCAACTATTGGTCAATTGTCTGATCGACATGCATGTTGACTACCCGACCGAATGGTGTGGTGTGTTGGTTGATCACCCGACTGACTGTATCCAGATGTAGGTCAACCTCTTGATCAACTGAACCCATAAGATGTGTGATGGACCATAAATGCTTGATGTTACAACAAGGATGACTCCAATCTCTCTATTATAAAATCATCAAATCATTTTTGGAGTTCTAAAATGTTGAGATAGAATCCAAGGATGAGTGATGCATCTTCACCTGAAGATTAACTTGTGATTCTAGAGGATATTTATGCGATAGTGCTTCTTGGATAAACTCAATGTGTCCTTTATATTGCATGGTGATGGGTTGTCCATTTGTTGTCATATCCCCATAGAGGTTTGAAAATTCTTTGTGCGCTTCATGATTTGTCTCTTCTGTCATTAACATGTGTGTAATATCATAAATTCCATATTGTATAGGATCATTGAATGGTACATTGGTGTTCACATTCAACTCCATAATAGAAAAATAATCATCGAAAGTGGGTTATCATTATCAAATCGTTTTTTATTGTGTTCCATAAATTTAAATTGAAAAGGATGTTTTCATCATTATGAACCCTATATGGAATATCATTATGAATGGGTCATTGATCGATCAAATATTGGAAATATTATGATTTTCCGTCATCATTTAGTATTTCATCATTGAAAGAAAAATGTAAATATTATACTACATGATAAGATGATGGATGCTCCTGTAGTTAATCATCATTGAAAATATTCGTACAAAGAGAATATAGATCTTTAGATTCTAAAAATGATTGGATTTCCTTAGTAGGAGAATTTTTATAGACCAAATCATATCCATTATTCTCAAAATAAGCATCACTAGTTGGTTCCCACTCTAGGTCTAAGGGGTTAAATTTTTATAATGAAAATTCCCCTATAGTTATGATAGAGTGATGGTTAGAAAATATGTACCCTCCATCTTCCATTATCAGATCAGGATTTTCCTTGAAGAATATAGTCACTATGCTTCCTAGTGATAAGTTATGTTTCAAATCTACAACAATTTCATGAATTGATTTTTCATTCAATATAGATTTTAAATCATATTTTGAAACATTTACCTCAAATTTCTCTTTGAAATCAAACTATAGAGTATCATATGCCTGAGGGTAAGCTTGCTCAAAATCTATTGCCACAAAAAAATGGCCATGTGTCAGATGGTGTTGAGAATAGGTATCACCATGGATCTATGCAACTGCTACAATGTCTATAAAAATATAGATTATGAATGTTACGATACATGTTAGCTATGTTTGAGAATGAATAATATAATTTAGAAGAGGGAATTCATGCTTTGATATTATTTAGTAATGGACCTCCACAATGTTATTGAGTTTATCTTAAATAATTGTGTGATGGTCAGTAAAGGACAATTGATCTATAGGCCATGTATATGTTATAATAACTTAAGTATATGCTCCATGAGTAGCATTCTAGATTAGAAGAGTACTTGCAATATCAATATGTGATGAATATTTGTTGGCCCTTGATCAAGTTTTGTGGAAATATTAGTCATGTTTGATCATTTTTGGGACTTCGAAAGGCCGGTCGAAGATGGAGCACCGAGGCAGAGTCAAGATCGCGTGATCTTGCTTGTTTTGCGGGCTTGTGGATTGAGAAAAGGTTTTTTAGGGTTTATGTAACGGGTTTTGGGATGTTGGCCCATGGGTTTACCCATGTTTAGGCCCTTTTGTAATTGTATAAACAAGTAGCTAAGATATGTAAGAAGTAGATCTGGTTGGCTATGTCCACCATATGTAGTAGATCCGATCGACTTAGTGCATGACTACTAGTGGCTATGTGCATGATAGATTGATTTTGGCTTAGTGAAAGAAGTGCAAGTTCTTTGTGCCATTGAGGAGTTGGCTCTTTTCCTTGACTTTTGTTTGAGGAAGGTGGATCTAGTGCATTGTGCAGAGATCACCTGCCCACTATGAAGTTGGGATCTGTGGATTTGTGCACAGAAGTAGATGAATGTAAGGATATTGAAGACTAATAAATAATAATAAGAAGAAGTTGGTGGACGTAGCCCCATACTGGGGTGAACCACATATATCCCGTGTCCTTATATTCTTTGTGCGATATTTCTTATGTGATTATTTTCTTAGTGTTGTTGATGTTATGTAGAATGAATGCATCTGATGTTGTAGATTAGTTCTTAATGATGTGAATCAATGCTATATCTGAGCTAATGTTGCGTGCTAAGTGATTGAAAGTGTTAGATCTTTGTTATTACTGTGCTTCTCTGTAATGAGAGTTAAATCTATGATGTAAATGAGGATCATAATCTAATGCATATTTTTGGCTAAGTGCTCTGTTAAGTACTGTAATCACAGATCTGGGTCCCATCTTGATTGTAGATACTTGAGTCCTACAACCCCCCCCCCCCTTCCTGTACCTCGGGTGAGACTTCATCTACTTCTTAGGTCTTTCCGAAAGGGTCGGTAGTTAGGGTTTTATTGGTATGTTGTTGAAGTGTTGAACCATGGGTCTACCCCTCTGCCAACAAATGGTTCCATTGCCAGGACCTGAAACTGTGATTATTGGGAAGTGAAGAAAAGAAAAAGCTCTGTGTGTAGATCTGTTGTTGTATTGCATAGTATTATACTTGACTTATGAAGATTTTTGCTAAGAAAGAAATGATATGTGAAAGAAGGAGGTAATATCTTAAAGCTTTGTGCTCTAGTAAAGGTAAGATAAGTGGAAATGTTTTCTTCAAAAGTATGAATCTAGGTATGTTTGATAGATTTTATTCTAATCTAAATGTTAGGGAATAGATAGAGGAAAGAGTTGATCTGAATAAATTTGATAGAAATAGAGAAAGATATGTTATTCCTATGCATAGAAAGAATTCTTGGACTAATAAGTGGATGCAGGAAACTAGAAATAATTTTTTGCAGGTATGACAATGTGATCCCAGTGCGTAGTACAGGAGAGGCTAGGGATCATTTAAAAGAAAGAGAGGATTGACACTGTGTTACAATTGCAGAAGACCAGGACATCTTGCTAAGGAATTCCCTGGTACAGGTCCTATTTGTCTTTGTTGTAAATCCATTGGTCATGAGGTTGAGGGTTGCCCAAGAATGATTGTTAAAATTGAAAATATGATCATGAGACAAGAAGACTATAAAGAAGGTCAAGAAACTAAGGATATGTTAAAGAATCATAAAGAAAAAGAGTCAGAGACTATGTTAATACAGTTCAAAGCAGAAATGGATGATCACAGAGACATCAGTTTACCAGAGATCCTAAAAGAGAAACAACACATAGTTACAAGGATAGAAGACTACGACATAGACTGTGTATTGGATGAAGAAACACATGTGAATATTATGCCAGAAAGCACTTAGGAAATTTGGAAAAGCTTGCTATGATACCTTCATTGGGAAGGATAGGCTTGTTTAAAGGAAAGATGACAACCCTATGTGGAAGAGCTACTAATATACCTGTGATTTCTCATGAAACATCGGCCAAAGAGGACTTTGAAGTTATTAGGTTTACTAAGAACAACACCCCTTTCCCTCTTTTATTAGGAAAGACTTGGATCAAGAAAGATCAAATCAGAAGGCAAGCAAAAGAGGAAGCTACAGAAAAGAAAAAACAGGAACTAAGGGATTGCATAGCTCAAAGAATAGACTAACTAATAGAAGAACGAGGAGTTGAGTCAAAGGAACATAATGAAAGAGAATTAGTTTTCTATTTTGAAAGAGCACAAGAAGGTTTAAAGGACCTCTCCATGCAAGAAGAAACTATGTCCACCCAGGACCTAACAAGAAAAGAGGTATTATCTCTTAACCCTATGTAAGAACATTAGCAGTGCGAAGTCACTACACTAAGAACATATAAGAATAAGAATGGAAAGAGGAATACAGAGACTTAGATCAGAGGAAAGAAGGAAAGGAAGCTCAGTAAGAAGAAAGCCAAGTTAGAAAAACTACAGGAAATTCCAGAAAAGACTTTGCAGGAGACAAATCTATAAAACTTGAACCTCGACGGAATAGAAGAATAACGCAGAATGGGACTTCAAAATGGCAAAGCTATATGACCGTTGGAGGTGCCCTAACCATTAGAATGATGCTCCAGAATGGCTAGAAACGTATTTATTACCGGAAAGATCACCACTGGACCCTTGAGAACATGCCATAATGGATAGATTCGTAGTGATTAAGGAATTCCTACCCATTGGAGGAATTTGTTACGACGTTGCTTATTTAGTCTATCAGAAGATGCATCGGGACCACTTTTTGCAAACTGAGATATCCGAGCTAACAGAGAATCGATTTCATATCACGTTGTTCTTTCTATACCTCGCCATCCATTTGAGTATCTTACTTGTTTGTTCGCCTACTCGAGTTATTTGATTACAAGTGTGCATGTCGAGCGAATGTGGTGCAGTAGAGAATTATTTGGAGGAACTACTTGTAGACCTAATGATTGAGAGAGTCATGTCTATGGGAATACAGGCATCGTCGAATGGCATATTTCAAGCATCCCCATTGATTGGATGGATTTCTAGCCGCACTGCTGAGAAATGAAGAAAGCATCGTGATAATCTGGATAGCACAAAGCAGATCCTGTCGGTATTGCCGAACTTCATTCCGCCTTTGGCTAGCATGGTTAACCACGAAAAAATCCCACATGATTTATAGTACACACTGATAATTGTGTACATCCTCAAGGGGATATGCATAGTTGGACCTCAGTTAGGACATATTCCAGCCTTAAAGAACATCGACTTCAACCTCGGATATAGGAAGAACTATGCGATGCTTGCACCACATAGGTCTTTGATGAAGATGACTGGAAAGAAGCTGTGCATAGTCTCCCAGACATGGATAAAGGAGCTCATGTAGTCAATGATCTTGAATATAATGAATATCCCCCACTTCGGTTGACATCATGAGGTTAACGCTTACGTTAAACTCCTCCTGTCAGGCTACCATGGAGGGTATCTTTGGATTGATAGGCACATCACTGTGGATCTGGCGTTGATCCACCTCATCACAAAACTGAGTATGCAGGGAATGGACCCTTACTAGCTCTACCCAGGTAAGACTTTAGATTGCTACTTGTAACAACGTATAAAGGAATACTACGATGATGTAGAGAAGGGAAAGAAAGGCTACAAGGTAGCCTCCATCTAAGATGGCGTAGTATGCCTAGCTTGTCATCTTATAAATGGTAATATTTTCATAAACAACCTATTGAAATAGGTCACAAGATTTGTAGTAGACCTCATAGGGATGTGCGTAGAAGGCATGCAAATGAACTGGGTGAGTTACCTCGTCAACGAGTTGGAGAAGGATTATCGCGAAGCACAAGATCAGGGATATGAGTTTCATTTTAGTTGGCTATTGATATTGATCACATTTGTCACTTGGAAAATTCTGAAAGGAGCATCCTTCCCGGAGGTTGAGCCATTAGAGCAGTTGGCCGCAAGTTTCTCCACCTTGGGGTATACCAACAATATGGAGAAGTAATGGAAATTGAATGCGGTGCTCCATGATTACTACTTACAACTCAAGTGTACCATTGAAGCATTTCCATTAAATGACCCTAAACACTTTGCATCAGTATAGGTCGTTAGCGAAGTTTCACGTAGATCAACACTTTATTTATGTCACTATGAAAAGGGATGAAAGTAAGGAGGAGTTGCAGTCCTATTACAAGCTGATCGACAAAGACATGGGGGAGATCACCAAAGAATGGCCAATAGAGTTCCTCGTACCAGTGGAAGATGCAAATCTCTCTGATCCTGACATCATCGGAAGCTCCTTTGTCACTCGGGTCAAACATGATGGCCATACTAGAAAAAAGAAAAAGAATAAAAAGGAGGAAGTACATAACATAGAAACCAATCAGGAGGACAATGCCTGAGAGGAATGTAGGTCAGACTCACCTATAGGAGGAGGAGGAGACAAAGTGAACCAAGAAGGAGGGGAAGAAGGAGAAAAAAAATACAAAGGTGAAGTTACACCACTGAAGGATCCCCTTACAAAGGATGAAACATCGAAGAAAGGAAGGTTTCCCCGCAGAAACCCTCAGCACGAAAGAAGACCCGAGCCAATAATCCTCAGTCGAAGAATGTGCTCATAGTGGATGATGTCGATCTCATCATCATAGTCATGGAGGACGCATTAGAATATATACTGCAGAGACATGAAGAAAAGAAAGAAACATTGTATGACATAATAGAGAAGGAGCTCAAGGACATACAACAAGCTATCCATTCGAGTTGTGCAGTACCTATTGCACCTTCTTCAACATAAATTGTAGAATTGGGGGATGAGCCCACCCAATTATGAAGGTTATCATATGAAAGAGAGGATTGACTTCGTCGAGCCTAAGAAGAAAAGGAGCAGGCTACATAAGCCACGAAGCAAGAAAAGGAGGAGTTTTTAGAGAAACTTCAAGTTGCGTAGTAAGAGAAGGATGAAATCATGGCGATGTTCGAGGAGGACAAAGCAAAGATGCAGAGAGAAAGAAATTAGTTACTCGTAGAGAAGACTATGATCAAAGAGGCAGTGGCTAAAGCACTTTTCTCTGTGCCGAGCTTGGCACAGGAGGAACCAGAGTCAACTAAAGTGAAAGTGGTGAAGCTCGTCGAAGCCATTCAATAGCTTCAAGCAAGAGTAATGGAGCTGGAAATACAAGCAATGCCTAACACTCTGCAACAAGTGCGTGACCAAAGGGAGGAAGCTGCTAGGAACATAGTAGAAAGAATCAGGGAACTCACCTCATAGTGTAAGAAACTGAGTGATCGGAGTGTGCATACCCATGAGAGCCTTGTAGAAGACCCAGAGCTAAAGAAACTGGAAGCATAACTCCAAGAGGCGAAGCAGTAGACATCCACTGTGTAAGTGCAGATGAAGTAGCTTACCACAATCAAGAAAATTAAGTGATCACAGAAATAACAAACAGTCCAACATCAAGTTAATTCCATCCATATAAAAGTCATGGAGGTGACACAGAGACTCCAGCCGGTGTAGGACCAATCCTGCATGCTTTTTGAAGATATTGAAGGCCAAGGCTCGCAGCTAGACCAAGTAGTTGTGATGGTATAACAATTCCTGGAAGGGCCTGTTACAGAGCAAGTAATTCAAGAGTTCACCAAGCAGGAGGCTCTAATGAAGCAACAAGTCAACGTAGCTTGAGATAATCTTCTTTGAAGCAACCCTGCCCAGATCCGAGTGACTTTGGATGAATCACAGGTGAGTGTTGGGGGCCTGTTGGTCATTAACTAAGTTTTGTGGAAATATTGGTCATGTTTGACCATTTTCGTGACTTTGATAGGTCATTCAAAGATGGAGCACCTAGGCATAGCAGATATCACGAGATATTGTTGTTTTACAGGCTTGTGGACCGATAAAAGGGTTTTTAGGGTTTATGTAACGGGTTTTAGGATGTCGTCCCATGGGTTTACCCATGTTTAGGCCTTTTTGTAATTGTATAAATAAGTAGCTAAATGATGTAAGAAGTAGAGCTGGTTGGCTATGTGCACCCTATGTAGTATATATGATCGGCTTAGTGCATTACTAATAGTGGATATGTGCATGATAGATTGATTTTGGCTTAGTGCAAGAAGTGTAAGTGCTTTTTTCTATTGAGGAGTTGGCTTTGTGCCTTGACCTAATTTTGAGGAAGGTGGATCTAGTGTGCTGTGTGAAGATCACTTGTCCACTGCGGAGTTGGGATCTATGGATTTTTTCACAGAATAATATGAATGTAAGGAGATTGAAGACCAATAAAGAAGAAGAAGAGGAAGCTGGTGGATGTAGCCCCACACTGGGGTGAACCATGTATATCTTGTGTTTTGGTATGCTTTGTGTGATATTGCTTATGTGATTATTTTCTTCGTGTTGTTGATGTTATGTAGAGCGAATGCATATGATGTTGTAGCTCAGTTTTTAATGATGTGAATGAATGTTAGATCTAAGATAACACTATGTGCTAAGAGATTGGAAGTGTTAGATCTTGGTTATTACTGCGCTTCTATGTAATGAGGGTTAAATCTACGATATAAATGAGGATCATAATCTAATGCATATTGTTGGCTAAGTTTTCTGTTAAGTATTGTAATCAAAGATCTGTGTCCCAGCTTGGTTGTAGACAATTGAGTCCTGCAACCCCCCATGCCTCTACCTCAAGTGAGACTTCATCTGCTTCGCAGGTGTTGTCAAAAGGGTCGGTAGTTAGGGTTTTGTTGGTGCATTGTTGAATCGTTGAACCCTGGGTTTTCCCCTGTGCCAAAAAAAATTGTATTGAATGGTGGTAGAACCTTAGGTGAGTACTAAGTCCAAAGTGAATTGTAGGTTATCATAGATTTGTTGAGTCTCAACATGTTCCAATGTTGTGACTATATTTCCTACTATAGTGTGAAAAGGTGCTTGGAATGGTGTTAAAGGAAATAATTGCTCCATGGTCATTGAAAGTAGAATGGAGAGATATGTACGTAGGTGAAGGTTGAGGGTAAATATGGGAACAATGCTATAGTTAATCATTCAAGGAGAAGATTTGGGAGTATTTTGAAGGATCTAAGGAGGATGAAATAGAGAAATATATCTTGACTAATTATTGAAGAGTATAGCATTGCAAGATGTATGTTGCATATGTTGATGAGGGGGAACATAGAGGGATTTGATAGTGGAGGGGGAATTGAGAGAAATAAAAATACAGAAGTACCCAGGAGTTGGATGAGGGGTGTTTTGAAGGATATAGTTGGATGGGTTTTAGGAGGTAAGGGTCACAGGATAATGAGAGTTATTTGTGTGTGAGTATTGGGTGTTGGTCTGGTGTTTCAAAACTTGAAAATTTGTAGTAAAATATGATTTTTTTTTATGGAAATGGTGCTAGTATTTAGGTAAAGAGGATGGTAGACTTGCAAAAGTAGATATTGATTGTGGTAGGTTAGGGTGCCAAAAAATAAAAGTTGAAGAGAAATGTTATAGGTTACTAAAAAGGAAGAATGAAGAAAAGGATAAGAGTTATGCATAAGTCATCAGAGGCCTTATCAATAAGTAATAATGTGGGCCCTCAAAGGAGAACATTCCAGAAATAGAGAAGACTCAAAAAGAAGATTACAAAAGAGAAAGATACCAAAGAACACTCTTCACTTTCAAGTATCAAAGAATAATCAAACATTGGTAAGGAAACAACAAAATAGATTATCATGATCATCCAAGGTGTGAATTCGAAAGGACTACATTACAAAGAGGATCATTCACTCCCAGGTATCAAAGTTTCTTTTATGGTTATTTTTTTTCTTGTAATAAATTTGGACATAAAGTGGTAGATTGCAGAGCGTATGGAAGAAATGGTCAAGAAATAAATGTTTATGTGGCCCCACACAATATTGAATGTTACATATGCCACAACTATGGACACATAGCTCATGATTGTAGAATCATGATGAATACTTCTATGAAATAAAACCCTAATATCATATACAAAAAGGTTTGGAAAAGAAAGAAGAGTAGGTGAATGAAGAACAAGTGAATGAATAACTCCCAGAAATCATATTCTCAGGATTTTCAATGGTGCGAGATCATGATGAATCTATAGGAAAAGAGGAAGATGTCAAAATTCAAGAATATAATGTCAGAATTTAGGAAGATGATGAATCCATAGGAGAAGAGGAAGATTACTCCGCATTATGGTGGATTATTCCACCCTTCTGAGCCATCCATCTTGGAGAATCCTGGTAAATATGAATATTGAAGAGGGGGAGTCTAAGCAGTAACTCTAAAAATTAGAGAACTATCTTTTGAGTAGTTTGGAGTGTTTGAATATTTTGGGAAGGAAGTTTCAGAGTGGTTTGATGATACAAGTGAAGAATGTCTTGTCAAAACTTGATTGATTAAGGAGCATATTTTGAAACACATCCTCATGTAGGTATCAAATGAAAATTAAAAACAATATCACTGAAACACCTTGGAAGAGATTCATGGCTGTATAGAGGATTCGAGGCATGTATTTATATAGGAATATGTTCAGTACAAACTGTTGCATACATATAGAGTCTAATTTGCAGATAACCTGAAAAGAAAGAATATGTAGTGATCAGTTGCAGTAGATTCAAATAAGTCTTTGGAATAGTAAATTGACAAATGGGTCAGCATTGTGTGCAATTGATTAGAAGAATCATGGAAAGTGGTTATGACACATTGACATAGATGATCTCATGAGATACTTGGTAGGTACAAAATACATGAGTTATAGATGGTGCATAATAGGGAATGAAAGCATATTGACAAGTTAAACCAACTAGTCATAGGAAGGCAAGAAGTGAAAGGAAAAAAAATACAAGGGAATATAATGTGTTGGCAGAAAGACATCATCAAAGGGAAATTGTTGAATTATTTGGTCATTGATGTCTAATAATGTGTTGGATACCAGTTGGAAAAACCACGGTTAATCGTTAATACATCGACAAAACCCTTAGACACTGGCCCTTTTGACATCACCTACAAGCAAGTGAAGCCTCACCTGAGGTATCTAGAGGGTCTTCAGGAACCAAGTTTATACAATGATGAGGGGAAGTGATGCATTCAACATGGTCTTACTGTGTGAACCTTTTTCATCACTTAACAATTACTTATCATGGAACATTCCCTCCATGTGACATTACTTTACTTGAAAATCATTCATTTACCAATTACTTCAGTGTGTGAATTATAACAACATATATGAATAAATAATTCATATTACTAATATTTCATCATCACTGCACAATATCAGTAACATATTCATAATACTAAAAAATTCAACATATCTATGTTATCCATATCACACACACAACATCACATCAAGACACAAGTTTTAATGTGGTTCACCCCAATTTGGGCTACGTCCACAACAATTGGCTTCTTATATTAGTCATTTATAGTATTCTTACAGGTACACATTGCGCTTACAAAATGATGCAGCAATAACCATTACTAAAACTTGGCTAATCGTTCTATTTTATTGCAATCCTCACTCCCCATTTCATACCTCAAAAATATTCCTCAAAACTTCTCCAAGAATCGACTCACCAAACACTCAGCTCACTCATCATTTATCAGCTACTACTTTTACCCAAGAACCCATTACAATTTATAATTTTACACTAAGGGTAAGCTCATTACAATGTGGACAAAATGTCCCAAAATCCTAACTACTTTCCTCCTTTTGCACACTGACTCCCAAACATACTTCAACTACTCTTCATGCATGCTACTCCTTAGCCAAAATGTCATATGATATGTTCCTACGTGATTCCCAAGACTTATCAAAACTTATCTAAAACCCCTATCCAACATGCCCCCAACACTCACATGTGGCTTGTCTTGAGCCACTTAGGCCTTCTACCAATTCGCCATGAAATTTTTGAATGTTTCCTTTATTATAATGTCCTTCTCCTTTACCCCTGTCTACTTCTGTAAAATTGTATCGACTATTTCGACAATAACCCAATTTTGCGTCTTCTAGACACTTTTTTCGACTGCATGTTTGACTATACCTTGAGTGGCCACTAAGGCCGTTTTCACCCTATAGGCTTCATATTGTAGTACTTCAATATTTTTCATGTAAGCATGTTGATCCACCCTTGGCTGATTCATTTATGAATACAAATTCCTATTCTCATCCATTTTCATTACCACCTCTGCTAGCGGTAATGTGCCCATTACTACTTTGAACTTTTGTTCCTTTTTCTGTGCAACCTATATCATCTGGTAGATCTCTTGTTTCTCCCTATATTTAGTTAGTTGTGTCCAGATCTCCATGGTTTTTTCATAGAGATGAGAATATTCTACCTTTAGGTTCTTTATTCTCTCCACAATTGTGCTCACTATTTGTTCCCTTTTCTCCCTCTCTTCTGGTGGAGTAATCGATGTCATGCATGCTTATAAGTCAACTATATGTGCAAGAAATACTTGAACAACTTCTCTTATATTTTTTACTTGTTCTTCAACCGAGGCCTCCTTCTATGTCCAAGTATCTATGATTTATTGGTAGGCCTTCTTGAATAACTACTACATTATTTAAACCTTTTGCACATCCTCATCCCTGTTGTGCCTCTTTTGTCACCTAAATGACCAAAACAGAGGTGCTTACAAGCTTAGTTGGGTTAGCTAAGCAAGACAACAGTAAAGGGAAGGGTTAGAAAAAGAAACATAAAAGACTAAGCTAAGAATTAAACTAGAAAAGGAAAGAACAACTAAACTATTGAGCATAAGGACAAAAGAACAAGAAACCAATAAGACTCATGTCACCAATCGAAAGGATTGTATTAGTGAAAAGAAAACACCGAGAAGAAAGAGGACTTTGGGTCCCTTCTTCCTCCAAGGGAGGGCTCTTGGACCCCCACAATTTGAGCTCTTCTTACAACTTTGAAAACTTGAAAGAAATGGTGAAAGAATCCCAAGCTAATCCACTCAAAAGGTGAGATGGATTGCCCAAATGTAATGATGCTAGTATACTCTTGATGAGAAAAGAGGATTCCCCAAGAGAATAGAAGCAACATAACCTTGCAAATGAATTCATTGAAAATGTAGTGCACCCATGGCCTTGTTTTATAGCACCACTTTGAGGTATTGTGCAACCAACGTTTAGTGTGAAAAGGGGTTGTTTAGGGCATTTTTAGGTCTTTGACCAGCCACCCAGTTGGATCTAGCCGAGATTTGGATGTCAAATCAACTTGGAAGTTGAACCAGAAGTGGGTGGGAGGCTAACCAATATCATAAATGCACCATTCTCAAGTGTGTGCGGCTTTTAGTGACCACAGTCGTGCATCGTGCACATGTGCACTTTTCTTGCGTTTCTGGATGGCGCATGTGCGCACATGCCCTGTGTAGTCATAGTGAACTTTGATTTTATCACTGGTTGTATAGTTTTGGACCTTTTAGAAATTATTTTTGGTAACTTTTGTCCATGGGTGAACTCATAGCTCTTTTGAATATGCTGGATTCCTGTAACTATTTGCAGACGAAATTTCAATGATAACAGATGCCCCCTGATGGATGAGGTTAGGATCATACATATAGCCGAAATTCATCAATGTTTCTTCTACTGAGAGTGTCGTTGTAAGAAAGAGAAATAGTGAGAGTATCAAGAGTGACCCATTGGAGGGAGAAGGGAACCTGTAGGACCCAATATTTCGTAAGGTATGTAGAATAAATTGTGTACAAATGAGGCGGGCATGCCCCATGATCATGTCATGTAACTCAAAAAAGAAGGGTGTTGTGTAGTAACTGAAACTGTGTGTTGATGTAGACAACTACAACAACCTCAGGGGTGCTTGTAATAAAGGTAGAGGACCAGTCTGAGGGGGAAAAAACTCTGAACAGTAGGAAATAATACTTGTAAGAAATATCACGGATTCTGTAGGCATTGATAGCCCAACCAAGTTCAGAGGTCTTCGGGAAATATATAATAAATAACTTCAATAGTCGCAAAGTAAGACCCACCGTAACATGAGAAAGTGTTGAAGTCGAATGTTATGGGGGTCAATGACAGCAAGGAGCAATTATGGTTCTCCCTATGCCATCCGAGACCTCTCATTGGAAGGGAAAATGAGAGTCAAGATACTGTCACTCTTTTGGAAACTGTGATGATGTCGAAAGAAGGGGGATGCAACTCCAAGAAGAAAAGGGCTTCATGAAATATACTAGGTGAGGTTAGGAACTGAGGAGGTACATGGACCAAGTCAAGATGTGTGGAGACTCAAGACTGCCCTTGGTTGGGGGTATATGTGAAGTATAAGTGGCTGCAACTATTCAACTAGGTTGAGTGTCAGGGGACAACAAGGTGTGGGATAAGTTGTGCCAGAGGTGGGAAAAAGTGAACAAACTCAGAGAGCAGAGGTAGGTGGCCTGTGGGATACTCAGAGTATATGGACGATGTAGAGAGGAGTAGATGATGAGGAGTTCCCCAACCAAGGGTGACATGGGTTTCATTTTCCAAGAAGGTCACCAAAGGTGACGACAAAAAGCTATGTAGCATGTTGGGAATGACGGTTTATTACAAAAAAAATGAAAAAATCTATGGGGATAATAATGCAGATAGAGAAACAGGTGCCCCAATGTAAGATGGCTTGGCCTGGGGGTGGTACAAGTTGGTGGAAAAAAAAAGTGGAAGGTGGGGGCCCCATAGGATGGCTTATGTAGTAGGACAATGTATGGAGGGAAATCTAAGGATGGGTAGACTGATGATGGGTAAATGATGCTGCTGGAGTGCAGTCAAAATAATCCATGAGGAAGTGTCTTGGGAGTTTGTTGGGAAGGCTAGAAAAATGAGAAGAAGGAGTATGTGGTTGATTCACGACATGATGTAAGACTATTGGGACTCCCATCCATAAACAGTTGAAAACAACATGAGTGTCAAAGTGCCAAGGGGTACTATGAATGGGACAACTCATGTGGGGGAGGGTGCTACTGGGTGACAATACCCAAAGTGCAATGGAGGTGGCGGTACTGTAGAGTCGGATATGGGGACCCTAAAGGCAAATTTCAAAGGTTGTGACTAGAGATGCAATTGAGATTCAAAGGGAATGATTACATGCTNCTAGTGTTGATTATATACCTGAAGGGGTTGTGTTGATGTATGATGACCAAGTACCTACACACATGAAAACCAAATACTCGACGTGAACAATATCTAAAGAGAATTGAACATACAGGCATTTATTTGATAATTTTGAACATGAGCATGCATACTTGGATGGGGTATGGAAAACATGGCTCCCCAGGGGATAAGGATGAAAAGTGGCTTGGGTATTGTCTTGATGTAGAGGATGGGGTACTGATCCCGTGGCTAAAGATGGATCGAAAAAAGGACACCGAGAGCTCTCGGAATGGGGTTTGGAAGTTTGGAAAAAAGGATTATATATAGTTGTAGGGCCCACATTGCCACCTCATTTGTACCTGCTGTCAGAGTGATTGGATGAGAGATATTCAGAGGAGATTTGGAGATTCCAGAAGAAGGAGGCAGCCGATTCAAGACCAGTGAGCTTTAGGTTAGTGGTTTGATCGTCCTGCATAGAATTAGGTTTTCTTTTTGTGGGCAGGGCCTGTACGGAGGGTCATACAGGGAGTTTTGTGGGTGTGGGGCCCCCAGTGTGCAGGTGATCTGGAAATATGCATGCATGGGTGTGCGCCTGTTATCCGATAATCCACGCATGGGTGCACCCCAAGGGGGAAAAAATGAACGCATTGTATGCACACCTGTTAGCTAAACAATTGTGCATGGGTGCGCAACTATGTGGCGGACAGGCGCGCTGTGATGCACACATGTGTATGTGACAGGGGCGCATGAAGCCACCTCTATATAGCGGATAGGCGCGCAATCATGCATGCCTGTGGGATGAATAAGCAAGCATGTGTGTGCACTTGTGGGGTGAACAGGAGCGCATGTGTGTGCACCTATGGGGTGAACAAGCATGCATGTGTGTGCGCCTATGGGTTTAAACAACCGCACCTTGGAGGCAAGGCTGATGGGTGCAAAAGTCATCTTTTTTGGATATTTTAATGTGTTTATGTTAGAGATGGCTGATCTAGGACTAGATTTATGTGGTTGCAGGTGAGTATTGGGATGATGTCGATTCATTGGAGAGAGCGAGACTGGTCATATCTAAGGGAGGCCATGGCTATTGAGGAGCTGGAGGTTCGTGCTACTTTGGCAGCTTGTGGGCTGCTGAAGTTTTTTGAGTGCCCCTTGATCTGGGCCCAGGAGTACCTTCTACAGTTCTTGATCCAGATGTGGAGTCCAGATCTTCATTGTTTTATGGTGTGAGGTGAGCAGCTAGCCTTCACTGCAGTGGAGGATGTGTACTTTCTGTCTGGGCTCCCTTTTCGGGGAACACCCCTACCAGTGGAGTCTGTACTACCTGGGGACAAGCAGTTGGCTACCTTTGGTCAGAGGTATTGTTCAAGAGATGACTTTATGTCAGGCTCTGTAGTGAGTATTGGGGCGATGGATGCTTTGGTTCACCGCTGTGTAGTAGCGATGGTTGTGAGGGTTTATGGGTCTCTTGCGACTCAGTGGATCAATGGTGATTAGCTGAGGATTATGGGGAGGGAATTGGCAGGAGAGCACTTTGCCTAGGGATTGATGCTGCATGCCAAGATGGTAGGGAAAATTGATAGGTGTCAGGTTATGGACTCAAGGGAATTTGCCTTTAGGTCCATCTTGGTGGCATGGTTCTTGGAGAGGGTGTCAATGTTGCACCCTAGAGTTTTATTGCGCACACCTGGTGCGCGAGAGCCATGAATGATGAAATGGTCATGGATTTTGATTCACCACGGTGGTGGTGAGGGTGGCCATTTTTTCACGGTCGAGGCTGCACAGGTGTGGCGGAAGATTCCACAGATCATACTGCAGTATCCATACTGTGGGGTTGACTTATAGGGTGATCTGGATATGGTGTTACCTCCGGGAGAGGTATTTGGCCACTGAGGTATGTTTGTGATTTGTTTGATATGTTGATATTTGAGATAGTATGACCTATGTATTATGTATAGATGGATGTTGATGCTTTCCTTTGTTTGTTCGTATGTGCAGATGTGGAACCTCGTGAGCGTGAGGTTGAGTTGGTGAGACCGTCGACTCGTCAAGGGCTGGTGAGGCCTCCACGGCGGGAGCCGCAGGCGGAGGAGAGATGACGACGCAAGGATGTGGAGGTGAGACCAGCTGGTGAGGAGAGAGTGGTGAGGAGATGTCATTTCGACATTCCTGGTGCAGGGCCATTGCATGCTCCTCTGGCTTAGGCCAGGGGAGATTTTGAGGATATTCATCGCCGCTTGGAAGAAGTGCTACAGGGAGTGCCTAAGGGCATTTAGTCGCACATCTAGGATGAGGGTGTCCTAGAGAAGTGTGTGGGAGTTCTACTAATGTGGCGGACTGTGGTTCGGTGAGCAGCAGTAGAGGGTGCTACGATGACTAGGTGGTTACCTTCAGGTCTGAAGGGACTC
>JASDQU010221537.1:21209-33799 GCA_032191745.1 Picea mariana
GATAACCCCAAAAATTTGGAGGAATCCATACGAAGATCAAGGCATACAGAGAGCAAGGCATCTTTATGAGCAGGTAACCTAGGATATCAGAAAACAATTGCAACTATAAGTAGCCAATACTTTTTGATGGGCAAGAAAAATGAAGTGGCTAATTACATAGACAGATATCTAGAATGCCAAAAAATGAAGATAAAGTATAGACATTCAACAGGTTTGCTATAGCCATTTACCACTCCAAAATGGAAGTGGGAAGTTGTCATGGTTGATTTTATTACTAAGTTGCACATAACAATGAAGCAATATGATTCCATCATGGTGGTGGTGGATAACTTGACTAAGGAAGTGCATTTTATTCCAGTAAAGACTGCACACAAGGCAATATATATTGCATAAAGTTATATGAGAGAAGTTGCTAGGCTACATGGAGTGCCTAAGGCTATAGTTTTAGATAGAGACCCAAAGTTTACATCAATTTTTCGGAAAGGTTTGTTCAAGGGATTTGGGACAAATTTAAATCTCAGTACAACATATCATCTAGAGTCATATGGGAAAATAGGACCAATAGAATAATTGAGGACATGGTTAGAAGGTATGTGATGGATCAACCATCAAAGTGGGAAGATTATATTCATTTAGTTGGAGTTTCCTACAACAATGGGTATTGGGCCTCATTGAAAATCAGTCTGTTTGAAGCATTGTATAGTAGAAAGTGTAACATTCCAATGAGTTGGGATAGTCCAACATACAAAGCAATTGTTGGGATATAACTATTAAGAGAAATGGAAGAGTAGACAGTAAAGATAAAACATAATTTAAAGGCTTCCCAAAATAGGCATAAAAGTTATGGAGACAAGAATATAGTGATTAGAGATTTTAAAATGGGAGAATTTTTTTTTTTAAAGTAAAGGAAACGATAATTTTGATAAGATTAGGCAATTTCCCGAAGTTGGAAATGAGATATTGTGGGCCTTTCTAAATATTAGAAAAGATAGGGAGAATTTCATATACATGTCATGATAGCATTGTCTTCATCCATGAGAGTGGATAATGTATTTAATGTATCATTATTAATGAAACAAGTGCCTGACCCTAACCACATAATTTATTGGAATGTGATCAAGGTGGATTAGGAAGGGGATTTCCAGGTGGAACCAATACACATCCTGGATCGGAGAGTCAAAGTGCTCAGAAACAAATCCATAGGGATGGTAAAGGTTCAATGGACCTACTACAGTCCTGAAGATGCTACATGGGAGCATGAAGAAAAGATGCGGGCATAATAATCACAAATTTTTGAAAATTTTGAAGAAAATGGAATGCGAGACTCCATTTTGAGCAACTAGAGTTCCATAACCACATCTTAGAGTCCTAGCCAACTATGCTGGGGACCTTGATAAATGAATGGCTCATTCCTTGGGTTAGCATTGATAAAAATATGGTACATCTCTTGGGTTAGCCTTGATAAACATATGGTACATCCCTTGGGTTAAACTTGATAAATGAATGGTGCATTCCTTGGGTCGGCGAATTGAGAGGAACATGATATTTTGGTTGGAGTTGTTGTTGGAGTTTTTAAATTGCATAATTTTTATTTTCTAGGTTTTGTTATGTAAATTTGCATATATATATGTATATCAGAATAGAGTGCACCGAGGATGAGACACAATTGTATGGGAGGGGGAATGTAACATCCCCACTATAATCCCTAGTTTAATTATTGCTTTTGCAGATATAATGTGTGGCTATGGCCAAAGCAATGTAATATGTGAATTGTATTTCTATGTTTTAAAAATACAAATGTGATGCCAGTTGCTAAGGGGAAATGTAAAAGAGATTGGGGATGAATTAACCCATAAGAGAGGGGAGTGTATAGGATAATGTCCATGAGGGGTCCAAGGGGAAATTTCCCATGTAAATTAATTCAACCCATTTTCCTAAATTTGTTGTTTCTATATGAACCTTCCAATTTCTGATTGACTGTTCCCAAAACCAATAATTGAATGCATGCAAGAGGGAGGGTGTGAGTGGTCACATACCAAAGTTATTGGGCACATGGGGTTGAGCAAAATCAACTTGGGGAAGAGTGTGAGTCAAGAAATCAAGCTAAAGGAGAGGAAATTCATATGGGTTGGGACATATGTTTTAGACATTGATTTTTTTGTGCATGAAGGGAAAGTAGAGAGCAAGAGAGAGAGCTTGGATCTGGTGAAACCATTTAGGGAGAAGTCAAGAGAAAGATGGAGTGTGTTGGAGCAAATTTTTATCATCCCCAACATCCAACTGGGCTATGCCACATAAAATGCTTGAACTGTATACAAAATTAAAACATATAGAAAATTTGCAAATGCTCATATTCATATAGAATAATAATAAAAATACACATGCAACACACACAAGAAAAAAACCATAAAAATAAACGCATAAATAATAATGCAACATGTAATTTATCACACAATTGACACTTATCTTGGTAAAAATATCACCAACTGCGTGCAAACCTTCCATGTTCCTCCCAGCCTTAGACCACACTGCTCAAAACTTTCAGGAGTGGGTCACCCCCAAGTTGGGACTAAACTCCACCCAGTTAAAGGAATTCCTAACCAAGATGATGTATCTTAGACAATAGGAAAAACTCGATCATAGGTGCCAACTCAAACTAATATCCTACAATCCCTCATTCCCCACATGCCTATCGCACCCTAGGAAATGTGCCCCTTATCTGCTCAATAGTACCTTGGCCGCCCCACTTCCTTTTCGGGTCTTGAACAATAGGCCAAAAAGGAAGTCTCAAATCCCTGTAGCTGTAGTTTGGCACCTTCAGGAGATTAATTCCCAATAATTCTCTCACTTAGAGAGAATTTCTCATGGGCCTGACAACTTGCCTCTTCAATATCCCATAGGCTTGAAAACCTGCTTCTTCAGTCCATCTCCTAAACTAACCAGGTACAGGTACATGTACAAAGATAGTAACATAAATGTATTGAGGACAACTAAAATCAGTGAGTGAAATGATGGTGTTATGGTGGGAAAATGAGCTAAGTCCAAACTATATCTATGCATGTTCCCAACTTGACACTTGTCATGTTGAGAACTACTTTGGCCCACTTGTCCCCATCCTTAGAACTTAGGATAAAATAATTATCCATACTTTATACTTTAAGGAATATTAATATAATATTCCTTTTTGGATTAACTTTCCTAGATTAGCGCCTTATCCTTAAATTTTAGCCCTGTTATCACTGTAATTTAATCCACAACATTGCACGCAAATGGTTATAGAAATACAACAATGCCAAAAAACTATTAGTTCACTTGCAATGTTATCACATAAACTTGTCAGAGTACTTGTGGGTTTGTGGTTTCTACCTATGTCTGTAATGTTGCCTGTCTCTCCTCCTCTTGCAGACCCAATCTTAAGTTTTTCCCTTCTGGATTGTAAATTTTCCTTCTGTTTTCCTTCATTCGTTTGAATGACCTATTTTCCTTGTCATCTTACCTAAGAAGTCTTGGCCCTCTTCTTTTCTATTTTCTCTAAGTTTGATCACTTCCCCCTTTTCCTCTGTCAATGATTCTTTGCCTTCCTGAGCCTTCATCCAGTCTCCCAAGTATTTGTTTACAGAGGTTGCAACCATAAGATCAAAGCGCAACACTTAGAGTGGTTTGATATGGAATCAAATCAAGAAAGCGAAACAAGTTAAGTGTGGTGAAGGAATTTTCATGTCAAATCTCAGAGATCGACAATGAATAATAAGTGTGGGAATCAGTAGTTCAGAACGTTGTTGAATTTATTTGTAAAATATCTGAATCCACAAAATCCGAAGTGCACACGAGCCGTCTAATCCAACAGGATGCATGGCACCGGATCCAAATCAGGGAGAAAGTCATTTTAGGAAAGTTGAAGTGAGGAATGCGCAGATTTCTAGAGTCCCAAAATGCCGAAGACCCAAAGTCCTGAAGTGACGATATTCATCTGGGTCATCTGATTCATAGGGACGCGTGATGCATGATCTGAGAAATCTCGATTTCACGACTTGGGGATTTTAGCATGGAGTACATCGTAGATCTGTGAAATGTGAAGCCGTGAAGCACCCTAGAGTTGAGCCCACGATCATAGTCTGTGTTTATATGGGAAGTAGGGCCATAAAGAAGGGTAATCACTTGTTGAGGGGTGGGTGGCTGAGGTTATTCGAGAAAGAATCCTGGTCGTTAAATGCAAATCAGATCTGATCGTCGATCTGGAGGGGTTTTCTCGTAGATTCGAGCATCAAGATATTTTGAATTAGGTAAAGTAAAGACTCTCGAAATGCGAATTCGTGAAATTTTACATAGGAGCCCCAGGTTATGGCCCAAGTTCGCATGAAGCAATGGAGAGAAGCTGCGCCAAGGATGAAAGCATTCATATTTTTCATAGAGGAAGATCTACATGGTCTCGAGGCACCGAGTTGACTTGAAGGAATCGTGAACGTCTCCTGGAGCAGTCATGGGTGTCAGGTCTTTTCCTGATCTCGATGAAAATAGTTAATGGAAATGGGGAAGGTGGTTGAAACCTTGTTTCACCCCATAAATGGAAAGAATGTAAAAGCTGGCCGTGGAGGCAAACTGTCAGCACAAAGTCCCCTTGTCAATGGATTTTTCTGCAAAGCCCATACCAATCTGATCTTGCGTTTGAAAAAAGAATGCAAGTGAAAATTGACAGAAGAAGATGCAAACGTCATGCCTCAAATGCATTGAGCAAAGCACACTCCGGGTGGTGAAAAATGGTTCTGAGTATAAATACTCAGTTTTGATATTTGTTAGGGGGGATGGTCAAGCTAAGCTCCCATATTGTAATGTTTTAAGTAAGTTCTGGTTCTTTGGTTATGTAACCTGATATGAGATTTCTTGTTTAATGAAAGCCAACTTATATTTCCATCTTATATGCTCTGATACTGAATTTTCATGATCGAAGGATTCCAATGGATTGTGGTGAATGTGTTGTAATGAATGTTTGATTGCAGTGCAGTTATAGAGTTTTCAATTTCCTGAAACTTCAAATTCAAGAGGATCTTGTTTTCAGAGTTTTTCCTCCTTAGGCTATTGGAAGACCTGATGTCCAGAGAATACCTTTACATCTTCTCCTTGATTCCTTCCCCCTACTCACCCTTACTACAAATTACTGGATGAATTTGATCAAGACCTCATTTGTTTGTGCATATTTCCCCAGTTTCCTGAGTTAAATCGATATTCTCTTGAGTCTTCCCCATTTGACCTCTTTAAATCCATTAACCGTGACATATAAATTGATGGGTACTGGGCTTACCTCTACCACAATCAAGAGGTGACTTCTAGTGCTAATATTTCTGGCACCGTTGCCGGGGACAAATTGAAGATTTTCCTTGGGATAGAATGACAAAGCTTACTGATTTTGAAGGTGCATCAGAACTCAGTGCCAAATGAAGATTTTGAACTGCACCTGGTGACTCCACTTTCTTGCGACTACACTAGTCTGACTCCACTGTTTCATCTAGCTTCTAACGGTAGACAGATGAGGTATCACCCATAGCTGCCTCTGGCCAAAATCTAACCCAGAGGAAAGACCCCTCAAGAAGGTGCTTCATGTATCGAACTAGGTGATTTTGGTAATTTTCATCATCCTCCCTATGCATATACATTAGTTTCTTCTCATACTCCTATTATATCTTCTGTTGGAGTTTCTAGAGCCTTAAATTTTGGGATTTTTCTTGCTATTTTCTCCTCCCCTGGCCTCGGTTTGGAAGGATAATGTTTTGACACTCCCGTCTCCCCTAAGGTTTTTCCCTAGCTCAGACCTAGGACCTTAGGAGATTTTCCCACTCCAGGTTTTACTATCCCTTCCCCTATTAGAGTTGTTGTAGGTGAAGCCTCTTTTCCTACCATCTCTACAACCTTTTTCCCATAAATACATTTCCAGTCTCACCTATCCGAACCCCATATCCACCTGCTTCTCCTCTTGTTCACACTCCAATGGAAGGAGAACCCCCCCCCAGAACTAGAATGGAAGCTATTATAGCTTCTAGGCATGCCCCTCTTGTTTTTCCTCAACCTCTGAATGCCCTCCCGACAGATGGCTACCTTAAGTAGTTACCTAAGTTCATGGGTAAGGGAGACATAACGACAAAAGAACATCTTGAAGCCTTTTATAGTTTTATAAATAATCATGCCATAGAGAATGAAGATGTATGGATGAGGATCTTTGTTCATATCCTTGATGGTGAAGCTAGGAAGTGGTTCAGGGACTTTCCCCCTATATCTATTGGCGGGATTGAAGCCCTAGATGAAGTCTTCTTAAAGGATTGGGGAGACAAAAAGGATCTTCTGTACTATATTACATAGTTTGGGGCTCTGAATAAAGAGGAAGGGGAATCTATGTATGATTTCTCCAAGAGGTTTAATAAAATGTATAATAAAATTCCCACTTAATTCAATCCTACATAAACCTCTTCAAAGATTACTTATGCTATCTCTTTTGATCTCGACTTCTGTCTCCTGCTAAGAGAAAGGAGAGCTACTTCATTGGCTCATATGCAAGATTCAACCCTTGAAGTAGAGTATAATATATTTTCAGTTGATAAACTTAGGAGCAAGGCTGACATGAACAAAATCAGAGGGAGGTATGAAGTTTCAACCTCTGGTTCCTTTACTGTCCATCCTCAAGTTGATGAACTTACTAAATTAGTAAAATCTATGTCTGTTGAGATGGAGAAGTTGAAGCTTGAAGGAAGACAGAAGTACAAAAATCCAAAAAAAGTCAACAACAGAGATAACTTCAGGAGACCTAACAACGCTCTTCAGATACTTCCAAGAGAGAAGAGGATCAAAGATAGAAATGATTAGAACATCCAGACCCCTCTCCAAAATAATCTTGTCAGGGATGATGAAGGTTAGGATGAGGACCTTGATCCTGGAATCCACTTGCTTGGACATACCTCCTCCTTTCCTCATTTGACTCAATTTGCATATGAGNCATGGACAACCAACTTAATGAGTTGAGTAAAGGAGACAAGGCCAACAAAAGCCCAAACATATATAATCTGAGGTCCCAGAAGAAATAAGAAAATCTCAATGTACCTGGGCAGCCTACAAGAGCAAAGAAGACTGCTAAAGATATAGAAGACATAAAAAAAGATAAGAAAGCGCAAGCACCCTCTCCAATAATTAAAGTCCCTGTTCCAAAAGTGAAAGAAATTCTAGGTCCCCCTCCCTCTTTTAATTTTGACCATGAAATTAAAAAAAATTAGAATCCCTGTACCCCTTTCTGAGTTGGTCAAACATGAAGATTTCAAAAGAAGCCTCTCAAAACTATTGCAGTCTGAACCCACATCTCATTCCACAGACTCAGTCAATTTTCAATATGAAAAGCCAACAGTTATCCTAGGTCCTTTAGTGTAAGACAAATATGACTCCTCTCCTCCCTTCTATACCTCACTAAACATATATGACAAGGTGTTGCACAACTGTTTGATGGATTCAGGGGCATCTCACAATCTTATGCCTAAAATCATCATGGAAGAACTCGGTTTGGAGATTACAAAATCCTTCCACGACCTATATTCTTTCGACTCAAGGAAGGTCAAGTGCCTTGGGGTTATCAAATACTTCTCCATATCTCTGTTCCAGCTGCCAATGAAAAGAATGATCATGGATATCTTGGTAGCCAATGTTCCCCCTAAGTTTAGGATGCTTCTGGCTAGATATTGGATAAAAGGACTAGGCAAAACTTTGCATATGGACCTCACCTACACTACCATTCTAGTGTTTGGGGGTGAGCACAAGAGACTTTACATGAATCTCAGTTGGCCTAAATTATTAGTGATGAAGAAAACCCCACGAACCATCCTATCTTTTCTCTTGACACAGATTTGGGATCTATCTTGCTGCAACTCATCGATGCTCCTGAACCTCCTCTAGAAATAAAAAAGAGGCCTATTACTTTTTGTGAAAATTCCCCTCCTATCACCTTTGTGTGGAAAATGTTCTTCGATGGAGCCTCTTCTAAGTATGGTGCTGGTGTTGGAGTGGTTCTTGTTTCACCTGCTCAAGAGACTATAGCTTTGTCCTACAAGTTAGAATTCGAAGCTACCAATAATGTTGCAGAGTATGAAGCTCTCGTTTTAGGTCTGAGGGCTACAAAGGACATGGGAATTGAAGAGATATCGGTATTTGGGGATGCTAATTTAATTGGCCATCAAGTCAAAAATCTCTACCAAGATAAGCACCCTAGGCTAAGAAGTTATAGAAATGAAGTGTGGGACTTTATTGACAATTTTTCCTAGCTTTCAACATTTCATTTATTCCAAGAGAAGAAAACATCATGGCTGATTCTCTGGCTGTTTCAGCAAGCAATTTCAAAGTCCCTTTGCCACCAAAGCTTAGGTATGATGTAGAACTAAATTACAAACCCTCTATACCTGACAATGTCAAGCATTGAAAAGCATTTGAGGATGATCTTGAGATCAAAAGATTCCTTGAGAATGTTGATGAGTTTTCTGCACTACATATTGATCAAGATCAGGATTTTGAAAGTAATCCTCATGCTGATGTTTTCCTGAAAAAAATCGCTAATCACCATATTGTTCAGTTTCCTAGCAATCACATTCCGAAGGGACTAGTTCCTTTGGAAAGACTATTTGACAGAAATGATGTGGTAGTGAAAGTTAAGGGATCGACAGATGATGCTGATATAGCTGAATGAAACATTGGTACAGAGAAAGATCCAAAATTTGTCAAGTTGTTGAGAAATCTGTTAAGGGAACAAAGGGATGAATATGCTGAGTTATTAAAGGAGTTTTCTGATGTGTTTTCCTGGACTTATGAGGATCACAGAACATACGACACAAGCATCATTGAGCACAAGATCCCACTAAAGGAGGAGGCAAAGCCATTTAGGTAGAAACTGAGATAGATCAACCCTATCCTGCTGCCTATCATGGAGAAAGAGGTAAAGAAGATTTTATATGTTCAGATCATCATTCCTTTGAGGTATTCTGAATGGGTGGCCAAATTGGTCCCAGTGAGAAAGAAGAGTGGAGAAATCAGAGTTTGTGTAGATTTCAGAAACCTAAATAGAAGCTCCAAGAAGGAAAATTACCCATTGTCGAAAATGGAGCACATATTGCAGAGGGTGACAGGTACGTCTAGGATATCCATGATTGACATATTTTATGGCTACAATCAAATTTCTATCTTACCTGTGGACAGAGAGAAGACAACATTCACCACTTCATGGGGTACATTCATGTATGCCAAGATACCCTTTGGATTGATGAACGCAGGAGAAAATTTTGAGCATGCTATGGACATCACATTTGTTGGGGAAAGGGATAAATTTGTAGTCATTTATCTGGATGACATTATAGTTTTCTCCAGGACTGATAAAAAACATTGTCATCATCTGAGAAAGGTCTTCCAAAAATGCAGAAAAATTGGTCTCTCCCTGAATCCCAAGAAGTCATTGTTTTCTATGAAGGAGGGAAAATTATTGGGGCACATAGTATCGACTGAGGGAGTAAACATTGATTCCAGCAGGGTGGAAACCATACAAACCTTATCACTCCCTACATCCAAGGAAGAAGATTAGTCTTTCTCAGGGAAGATCAATTTTTTGAGGAGGTTTGTTTCTAATTTTGCTGAAATGGTAAAGGACATTACAATCATGTTTTGGAAAGGAAACGAAATCAAATGGACTACTGGACCTCATAGTTCCTTTGATCGAATAAAGAAGGTCATAACCAAAGAACTTGTGCTTGTCAGTCCTAATTATTCCATTTTTTTTATGATTTTATCCTTTGCCTCATTTGACATAGTGGAAACTATTTTATTGCAAAACAATGTCGAGGGGCTGGAGAAGCCTATTTCCTTTTTCAGCAAGGAATTAAGAGATGAAAATATCAAATATGACATCATGGAGGAGCAGGCCTATGCTTTTCTGAAATCTCTCAAAGCTTTCAGTATCTATGTCTTGCATTCAAAGGTCATTTCATATGTTCCTTCTGCTTCTGTGAATGACATTCTCATTCACCCTGACATAGACGAAAGAAGGAGCGAGTGGAATGCCAAAATCCTTGAGTTTGATCTAGAAATAAATCCTACCAAACTAGTCAAAGGCCAAGATTTAACCAAGCTATTGGTTGAATCTAATTGCAAATATTTGGGGTTTAACATCATCAACACTTACTCAGAAAATCAACAAGCTAAGTTCACTGATATCAGTTCTTAGGGCGACCGTCCGCTGGCATAATGCACCTGGTACAACGACATTATATATTTTCTGCAGGATTTAAGGCCTCCTGACAGTATAGGAAAAAACAAGGAAAGAGCACTAAAGCTTAAAGAAATTAAATATTGCCTCATTGATCAGGTTTTGTATTGGAAAGACCCTCTGGGAGTTCTTTTGAGATGTTTAGACCCACATGAAGCCCAAAAAATTATGTTTTATTTTCATGACAACCTTTGTGGGGGACATTACTTCTGGAGGACCACAACCTATAACATTCTCAAGGATGGGTATTTTTGGCCTACTCTATTCCCTGACATCTATGCAAAAATCAGGGCTTGTGTCAAGTGCCATAAATTCTCTGGGAAGCAACAACTCAAGTCTTTTCCATTGACGTTTGTGGTAGCTTCGGGACCCTTTCAACAATGGGGCCTAGATTTTATTGGGTAAATTAATCCTTCTTCAAGTGGACAACACAGGTGGATATTAAACGCCACTGATTACTTTACCAAATGTATATAATCCATCTCCACAAGGAGTGCTTCTCACAAGGTAATCATTGGTTTTCTGGAGGATATTATAGCAAGGTTTGGTTGTCTGAAAAAAATTGTCACTGATAATGATGCATCCTTTAAGGATGAACCATTGATTCAATTCTGTGAGCAGTTTGGGATTGCATTGGTTCACTCAACTCCTTACTACCCCCAAGCAAATGGACCGACAGAGTCCTCTAACAAGAGCCTTATAAAAATTATCAAAATACTGCTAGAGGATAACAAGAAATCATGGGATTCAAAGCTCAAGTTTTGTCTGTGGTCTGAAAGAGTGGCAATGAAGAGATATCTTGGTGTCTCTCCTTTTCAACTTGTATATGGAATTGAGGCCATCTTTCCTTCTCAGCTAGCCTTACCAGTGGACAAATTATTCTAGGACTACCAAGGAGAACATGATGAAATGGACAGGAGGATACTGCAGCTGGTAGAAGTGAAACAAACTAGGGAGAAGATACTGGACAAATCACATGAACATCAGCAGAAGATCAAGCAGGACTTTGACAAGAAAGTAAGAAAGGAGGATTTCCAGCTGGGAAATCTAGTGCTAAAATGGGATGCACCCAAGCAAGAAAAAGGCAAGAATGGTAAATTTGATGCCTTGTGTATCGGGCCCTTCAGAATCTCTAAGATATTCCATAATAATACTTACAGGTTGCATAATTTGGAGGGTAATGAAGTTTTTGGTGGCCCTGTTAATTGGAATTTTATAAAAAAGTTTTTTGTTTGAAGCCGCAGTCGGTGTCCCACCGTTGTAAATACCATTCTTGTTTTTATGTTTATTTTGTTTTAAATAGCTAAGACTCCATAACTCAATACTAAGGCATTGGAGCTACTTTTCTTGGCAGCTTGCAAGGAGCATGACATCCCATGTGGAGCCAAATGTTATGACATAAACTTGTCAGAGTACTTGTGTGTTTGTAGTTTCTACCTATGTCTGTAATGTTGCCTACCTCTCCTCCTCTTGCAGACCCAATCTTAAGTTTTTCCCTTTTGGCTTGTAGATTTTCCTTTTGTTTTCCTTCATTCGTTTGAACGACCTATTTTCCTTGTCATCTTACGTAAGAAGTCTCGACCCTCTTCTTTGTTGTTTTCTCTAAGGTTAATCACTTCCCCCTTTTCCTCTGTCATTGATCCTTTTCCTTCTCGAGCCTTCATCCAGTCGCACAAGTATTTTTTTACAGAGCCCACAGCCATAAGTTCAAAGTGAAACACTTAGAGTGGTTGGATATGGACTCAAATCAAGTGAGCAAAGCAATTTCGGTGTGGCGAAGGAATTTTCATGTCAAATCTCAGAGATCGACGACGAATAATAAGTGTTGGAATCGGGATTTCAGAACTATGTTGAAGTTATTTGTAAAAGATCAAAATCCACGAAATGTGAAGTCCGTAGGAGTCATCTGATCCAGCTGTTGGGCCTCAGAAATGTCATATTTTCATCCACCTTTTCCTTCATTATTCATTACATTCCATCATCCCATTAACCCTTTATCATACCATTTTCATACATACATTTGGGTTTCACCTTATTATTTTCCACTTTATTCATTTTAGTATTATAAGTGAATTTATGATTAAATATTAGAAAATTAACATATTTTCATTATATATCAAGGTTGGATGACTTTTATGATGTGTACAGGTATATTTGAAGATTTCAACAAAGTCAAATATTACCACCTAGCCTCAAATTCGAATTTCATCTTCAAGCTTTGAAGATTTGAAGAATATTTGGGACAATCATTCAAGCATATTCAAAGGAGAAGACCATATAGACTTTTATGGCATATCTTATCCAAGATTTGTGA
>JASDQU010221538.1:0-10503 GCA_032191745.1 Picea mariana
GTTGTTTCTGATAAACCCCAAGGATTGTAGTCCGTAATAAAAGAAAATTGTACATAAATCTTGTGTTCTTTGTGTTCATTGTGGTGATGACTTGTTGATGATATATTGCTGATATATGTTGCTGATATGTGCTCATATCTAACTGGTTATAAATGAAAACAATGGGTAATGAATAAATGTTGAATGCTAATTGATGAGTTTTTGTGCAAGAGGGAAGTTTTGGGAAAAAGTGCCCCACACTCATTCACCCCCCCCTCTAAGTGTGGTAGGTGTGTCCAACAAAATAATTGTATCTTTATTTTTTAATTTAAATTTATTCTAATTTATTTATTTATATGAATGTCATTACCATTACAGTTGTTTGTTTATATATATATAATTGCACACTTCTCGTTAACCTTGATCGTGTACTAAATTAACTACCCGACACAGCTGGGGAGGCGACCGTAATAAATGAAGTTACTGGAGTGTACACAGTGAGATCTAAAGTTACTTTACATCCAGCTGTGTACATGAAAGTGTGAAAATGCCCGCTGAATTTTCAACAACCAATTTATTAAAAAAATGATAGGGAGAAAAGAGATTTATAAATAAATAAAATAATTATAATATGCCAAAGAGGAAAGAGATTTATAAATAAATAATATAAATGCTTATTGCTAGCATCACGAGAATGACATAGATCAATCATGCAAAGTCCAGCGTCACGAGAATGACATAGATYGAYGATTCATTTATGTATYGTARCTACCCATTATGTAACTACCCCAAAGACGATTCATGTTTTTGGTATTTTTATTTTGCAATAATTTTGATTATGTAACTACCCCAAAGATGATTCATGTTTCTTATTGTTTGYCGACAAATTATTTGATCTCAAGTTKCTTTAAATCCAAGCCCACRAGTTGTTAGTTAACCTTTGTGACAKAGAGGAKCTTTTAAACATTATTAATTCCTTGAAAAAAACAGATATCTTAGCTCTTAGTCTTTAAGKATGTGGTTAAATATCACATGAGTGTTGGTGAGGAGGTGTTTTCKAACATTGCCAATATAACTTAATTCGTTGAAAAATCACATGTCTTAGTTTGTATCCTTCAAGGATGTGGGTAGCCTTAGCTCTTCAAATGACATATCTCATTTTTAAGCCTTTTTATATRTCTCTTAAAATGACATATCTCATTTTTATGATTTTTATATAGCTCTTAAAATGACATATCCCATTTTTAAGCCTTTATTTATAGGAATATTAGCTTTCAAATATTTTTGTGTGGGGTGATGAATTTTCCCTCTAAATCATTGTTAAATATTTTTGTTAAATATTAGGATTTTTTTAGGAAAGAGTTTGAGATTGTGACGGTTGTAGCCATATTGAAAATTTCATGAATAAAGTTGATGCATATGATCTCATGGACAAATTAAGACTTTGTTTCTGGAAATCATATGCATTATTTGTAATTATTAGCAAAGAGTAGCATTTAATCACTTCAATAGTTGGCAGCATTAATATATTGGTCCCAATGAACTCAATTGCCAAGTTTGAAGTAAATTCGAGAATTATTGAATGACAAAGGTGGTGTGATGTGATGATCAATGATGTGCATGTGCATACAATGTCAAGAAAAATATACAATATGCTTGAAGGGTTAATGGGTCTCAACAATCGAAAGACCAACTTGGACATGTGGAGCAACCACATGGATTGTTGTGGGTGAATGGTAGTTTTAAAAACGTCATGCCTCCACAAACCACTCATAAATCCCAAGGTTGTTTCCAATGGAATTACTATAGAGTGGTTGGAAAAGTAAACAATGTGGTGTGGGAAATCCCATTCATGCACACAGTTAACCACAAGAGTCACAACATGGCATAGGATTTATGGCATGTGAACTAAGAAATTACAATTCAACACAACTCATTTACAACTTATTTGATCAAAATATGTTCCTTTTTGTGGAGAATTCTAATTACAAAGGAAAACAATATGTTTACTCCAAATTCGTGAATGTGGAATGTAATTAACCCCAAAACTTCAGAGAAATCACATAGAATGTAATAAAATACGTGTGCAAAACCAATGAACATAAGAGAAAATAGATAAACCTTGAGAAATATCTCTTGTATTAATGATATTCAAGAATTGAGAGCTATGTTCACTTGCCTCTTGAAAGGGGAAACCTCTAGGAGTGAAGCTCCAAATACAACAATAAGTCTTGAAAACAAATTTCACAAATTTATACTCAATATAAAGCTATCAATAGATAATCTTAACTACCTAGGAACCCACTTATAATTAGGGTCTACTAATCAATTTGGGCCTTATTAAGGAACATGACCCTTTTTACAATGAGAGACTATTAACTAAATATTTAGTGGGATTTATTCAAGGAAGTGTCCCTCATACATCAATAAAGTATCCTAATATAGGAGTTAGGGTAGGACCCTAACATGCCCCCCCCTTAGAAAATAACATTGTACTCAACATTGAAGGTGAGGAAATTGTTGTAGAGCCGTTGTTGGTTCCCATGTAACATATTCAGGTTGCATATTTTTCCATTGGATCAGTACTTGCCTGATTGTGTGCTAGTGCAACTGATGCTTTCTAGTATCCAATCATTCTTTTCGCTGGAGCCAAACAAAGAATTCTTCATCAATTTCTGGTAGTTTGGTATTAACTTTGCAATTCGATCCCACAATATTCTTCAAACAAGACACATGAAAGAATGGATGAATCTTGGAGTGGGCTAGGAGAGTCAACATGTAGGCCACCTATCCAATGCGGTGTATGATCTGATAGGGACCATAGAACTTGGGAGCTACCCTACTAGGGAAATTTATCTTTTAGTGATTTATGTTTATAAGGTTGCAGATGAAGAAACACTTGATCCCATTTGGAAAAATAATGTTCGGATCTATGCTAATCAACTTTCATTTCATTTTTTTTTGCACTATAACCAAGTTGTCCTTGAGGGTACATATAATGGCTTCTTTGGTGTGAAACATTTTATATGATGCCTAAACCTTGGAGGTTCTTGGTACGTAGGATTCMACTAAAAGGGGATTTTGGCCATAAACAACTCCATGGTARGTGATATTATACCACCATTCGACCAGGGGAAGCCAATGCACCCATTATTGTGTTTTCTCAGAACCAAAGCATCTCAAATAGGTTCCAAGAACTTGTTTACCACTTCTATTTGGCCATCCATTTGGGGTTGATATGAAGTGCTCATATTCAGTTGTTTACCTTGAAGTTTAAATAGCTCCTACCAAAATGTGTTGGTGAATGTGGGGTCTTAATCTGAGATAATGGAAGTGGGAATACCATGTAGCCTAAATATCTGGTCCATGAATGATCCAAAATTATTGCTAAATGCTTCATTCCACTGATTAAGATTCTTATAACAAGCATCTCAATTTCCCTCAATTTTGTTAAAAAATGGCTTAATTAATTAAAAAGTGGTATTTAAAGGCTGCAATTTAAATAAGAACTGAAATAACATAGCAAATACTTGGAGTGGAGTAGGAGAGCCAACATGTAGGACACCTGTCCAATGTAGTGTATGATCTAATAGGGACCATAGAACTTGGGAGCTAGCTTCTAGGGAACTTTATCTTTTAGTGAATTTTTTTTATAAGGTTGCATGTGAAAAAACACTTGATCCCCTTTAGAAAAATAATGTTCAAATCTACGCTAATAAACTCGGATTTCATTTTCTTTTGCACCATAAACAAGTTTTCCTTGAGGGTACATATACTGGCGTATTTGGTGTGAAACACTTTATGTTGGCCCTTGACTAAGTTTTGAGTATCCTTGTTCATGTTTGACCTATTTTTGGGACTTCGACAGGCTGTCGAAGGTAGAGCACAAGACAAAGCAGAGATCATGGGATCTCGGCCCCTTTTTAGGGCATTTTGGGATTTGGGATTATGTAACGGGTATGGGAATGTCGGCCCATGGGTTTACCCATGTTTAGGCCTATTTTATAAAGTATAAATAAGTATCTAGGTGATGTGAGAAGAGGTTGACAAGCTAAGTGGTAGTGATTGTAAAGGCTTTTTTCATATTGTGTGAGAATTGCAGAGCTAAGTGAAAGTGGTTGTAATAGACTATGGGAAGGGTTTGTGCTAGACCTAGCTTGGGGAAGGAGGATCTGGTGAGGTGCGTGCATATCTCTTGTCCTATGCAGAGTAGGGTTTTTGTGGCTCTGTACATATAGATGACTGATTGAAAATAATAAAGAAGAAGAGTTGGTGGACGTAGGGGTGGGGGTGAACCACCTACATGTTGTGTTGCTATACTCTATGTGATGTGGTTATGTGTTTATTTTCTTAGTGATTTGATATAGATAGATGAATCTGTGGATGCTTTTTGGTTAATGATGTATACGAATGCTAGATCTGACATATGTGAATATGCTTAGTGCTTGAATCTGCTCAGTCTAATCTCTCTCTTTATGCTAGGTGCTTAGATATGTTAGATATGAATGAATGTTGTGATGCTCTGTTTTATCTGTGGAGTGGATAGTGGTTAAATATTGATGAACTGTCAGTGCTAAGTGCTTGTATTATAATCATAGATATGTGTCCTAGCTAAGGTTGCAGACATCTGAGTCCTACAACCACCCCTACCTCTACCTCGGGTGAGACTTCATCTGCTTCGCAGGTGTTGCCGAAAGGGATGGTAGTTAGGGTTTTGTTGGTGCGTTGTTGTAGCGTTGAACCCTTGCTCTGCCCCTCTTCCAACAAATGGTTCCATTGTCAGGACTTGAAACTATGATTGCTGGGAATTGAGGAATAAGAAGATTTGTGCAAAGATTCGACCTGAAACTATGAAATATTCATGCGTAGATATGTTTCCATAGTGCACAACATTCTACTTGACCTGTGAAGCTCTGTGACAAGAAAAGAGGTAAGATACGCAAGTCCTGTACTCTGATAAAGGTAAGAATAGTGAAAAGTTCTAGATCTGAAAGCTTTGTGCTCTATAGAAGTAAGATAAGTGGAAATTTGTGTTTCTAAAGTATGGATCTAGGTATGATTGATAGATTCTGTCCTAGCCTGAAAACTAGGGCACAGTTAGATGAAAGAAGGTTTGATATGAGTTGATCTGATAAGAATTGTGAAAGATATGTTATACCTATGCATAGAAAGAATGTATGGACTAACAAATGGATGCACGAGCCTAGAAAGAATTTTTTGTAGGTTAGCTACTATGATCCTAGCGCGCAGTACAGGAAGAGATGGGGATCCTTTAAAAGAAAAAGAGGATTAACCCTCTGTTACAGTTGTAGAAGACCGAGACATCTTGCTAAGGAATTCCTTGACAGAGGATCTAGTTGTCTTTGTTGCAAAGCTATGGAACATGAAGTATTGGATTGCCCTAGAATGATTGCTAAGCTTGAAGGAATGTATATGAGAAAAGAAAACCCTAAGGTAGATCTAGAAGCTAATATTATAGTAGAACCACAGAAATAATCAGAGAAAGTATTGCTACAGATGAAAGAAACCCTGAATGATCACCAACATATCAGCTTATCAGAGATCTTCAAAGAAAAATAATGCATTGAAGCAAGAATAGGAGACTTCGACATCAACTGTGTTCTGGATGAAGAAACACAGGTGAATATTGTGACAAAAATAACTTTGGAAATTATAGGAAAGCCTGCTATGATTCCTTCACTGGGAGGAATAGGATTATTTAGAGGAAAACTGATAAACTTATGTGGAAAGCTCGCCTAGATATCTATGAATGCTAATGGAACTTCGACAGAGGAGGATTTTGAGATTGTTAAATTTATTGAGAACAATGCACCATTTGATATGTTACTAGGAAAGCCTTGGATTGAAAGAGATCAGGCCAAAAGGAAGGAAGAAGAAGTTTTAGAGCAGAAGAAGCAACAATTAAAAGATTTCATGACTAGAGGGATCGCACACTTGATTGAAGAAAAAAAGAATAGATCGAAGCTATTTAACACAAGATACTTGGATGTTGATGTTTCAAGAACATTAGAAGACCCATAGAAGACTGAAGTACCTACTATAGATAAAGAAGAAGTATTACCCTTGAATCTTAGGTAAGAATCTCAACATCGCGAAGTAACTATGCCAAAAGAAGATAAGAATCAGAATGGAAAAAATAATAATGAAATGAAGCTCACTGGAAAGAAGGGAAGAAATCTAAGTAAGAAGAGAGATAAGATAGGAAAGTTACAGAAGGTCCCAGAGGGAACTTCATAGAAGGAAAATTTGCAAAATTGGAACTTCACCAGGATAATAGAACATTTTCAAATGGCACTTCTCCAGGGAAAAGAAATATAGATAGATGAAATTTATATATGTTAGATCTGAATGAATGTTACGATGCTCTGTTTTATCTACAGAGTGGATAGTGGTTAAATATTGATGAATTGTCGGTGCTAAGTGCTCTGTTAAGTATTATAATCACAGATCTGTGTCTCAGCTAAGGTTGTAGACATCTGAGTCCTGCAACCACCCCTGCCTCTACCTCAGGTGAGACTTCATCTGCTTCGCAGGTGTTTCTGAAAGGGACAATAGTTAGGGTTTTGTTGGTGCATTGTTGTAGCATTGAACACTGGGTCTTCCCCTGTCCCAACAAATGGTTCCATTGTCGAGACATAAAACTATGATTGCTAGGAACTGAGGAAGAAGAAGCTTTGTGCAAAGATTCGACCTGAAACTATGAAATCTTCATGCGTATATCTGTTGCCCTAGTGCACAAGATTTTACTTGACCTATGAAGCTTCATGCCAAGTAAAGAGGTAAGATCTGCAAGCCCTGTACTATGATAAAGGTAAGAATAGTGAAAAGTTCTAGATCTGAAAGCTTTGTGCTCTGTAGAAGTAAGATAAGTGGAAATTTTTGTTTCTAAAGTATGGATCTATGTATGATTGATAGATTCTATCCTAGCTTGAAAAATAGGGCACAACTAGATGAAATAAGGTTTGATATGATTTGATCTAATAAGAATAGTGAAAGATATGTTATACCTATGCATAGAAAGAATGTTTGGACTAACAAATGGATGTACGAGCCTAGAAATTTTTTTTTGAAGGTTAGATACTATGATTCTAGCACACAGTACATGAATAGATGGGGATCATTTAAAATAAAAAGAGGATTAACCCTCTGTTACATTTGTAGAAGATTGGGACAGCTTGCTAAGGAATTCCCTGACATAGGATCTAGTTGTCTTTGTTGCAAATCTATGGACCATGAAGTATTGGATTGCCCTAGAATGATTGCTAAGCTTGAAGGAATGTATATGAGACAAGAAAACCCTAAGGCAAATCCAGAAGCTAATATTATGGTAGAATCCTAGAAAGAATCAGAGAAAGTATTGCTACAGATGAAAGAAACCTTGAATGACCATCGACATGTCAGCTTATCAGAGATATTCAAAGAAAAATAATGCATTGAAGCAAGAATAGGAGACTTCGACATCGACTGTGTTCTGGATGAAGAAACACAGGTGAATATTATGACAGAAAGAACTTTGGAAATTCTAGGAAAGACTGTTATGATTCCTTCACTGTGAGGAATAGGATTATTTCGAGGAAAATTGATAAAATTATGTGGAAAGCTCACCCAGATATCTATGAATGCCAATGGAACTTCGACAGAGGAGGATTTCAAGATTTTTAAATTTATTAAGAACAACGTACCATTTTCTATGTTACTATGAAAGCCTTGGATTGAAAGAGATCAGGCTAGAAGGAAGGAAGAAGAAGTTTTAGAGCAGAAGAAGCAAGAGTTAAAAGATTTCATGAATAGAAGGATCACACACTTGATTGAAGAACATAAGAACATATCGAAGCTATTTAACACTAGAGACGTGGATATCAATTTTTTAAGAACATTAGAGGGACCCACAGAAGACTGAAGTACCTACTCTAGATTAAGAAGAAGTATCACCCTTGAATCGTAGGAAAGAATCTCAATAGCGCGAAGTAACTATGCCAAAATAAGATAATAATTAGAATGGAAAAAAGAATACCGAAACGAAGCTCACTGGAAAGAAGGTCAAAAAGCTAAGTAAGAAGAGAGCTAAGATCGACAAGTTATAGAAGGTCCCAGAGGGAACTTCGCAGAAGGAAAATTTGCAAAATTGGAACTTCGTCGGGATAGCAGAACATCGTCACATGGCACTTCGCTAGGGAGAAGCAATATAGCCATTGGGAATAGTATAACCATTAGAAAGACCCCCCCAAATGGGTATAAATAAATTTATGGTTCGCCGCTAGACCGTTGGACTGCGCTGTAATAGACAGAACAAAGTTAATGAAGTCTTCTCACCCGTTGCAAGATATCCATTCCCAAGTTATCTATTTATCCCATCATGCCATGCACCGAGAACACTTTTTCTAACCATGAATTTGAGCCCACAGACTCATTGATTTTTCACAGTGATCATTGTGCTATTTCCCTCTATCCCATTGCAGTGTCTAAGTTACTCCTTGAACCTGAGATTTCCAACCCCGAGCGTGTATGTCAGACGAGTTCACCGCTGCAGAGGAAGTTGTCAAATAATTTCTCATCGACCTCATTACTGAAAGATTAATGTTGTTGTCTGCAGGTGTACAAGATTCATCGACGAGAACAGTGAACGCCTCTCCATTGAATTCTCATGGATCCAAGCCATCCCGACCATCAATGAAAAAGAGAACCAAGCACAAAGACGACCTAGCAAATGTGAAGTTGATTCCGACCATATTTCCCAACTATATCCCACCTCTGGCCAGTGCGGTAAATCATGATAGTGTGCCAAGAGATGTTGAGTACACCATAGTTACTGCGTACCTCCCAAAGGGGATACATGCAGTTCAAGCACAGCAGGACAAGATCACAACGTTAAAGTTCAACAACTTCAACCTCGGAGATCGTAAGATCTATGATATGCTCGCCCTGTACAAATACCTGACCAGGACGAAGGGGAAGAATTCAAAGATAATTCCCCAGTCGTGGACTATGGACCTCACAGAGTCCACCCTCTTAAATGTAATGAATATAAATTACTTTGGAAGGCACTAGGAGGTTAACGCGTGCGTTAAGCTCCTAGTGTCATGCTTCCATGGCAGCTACTTATGGCTGGTCTTGTGGGTGTTGCCTTGGTTTCCTTGGTTGTTGAATTGTTTGCCTTGGTTGTAGCTTTGTTTGCCTCGGTTTCCTTGGTTGTTGAATTGTTTGCCTCGGTTTCCTTGGTTGTTTAATTTCTCGTCATAGTTGTTGTCATGGGTATTGTCGTTGTTCTGGTTGTTGCTGTTGGTATTGCCGACATTGCTACCGGAGATGGTGCCAGTGAGGCCGGAGAGGTTGGCGCTGCCTATGTGGCCTTGTCCACTCATGTTGTTGGCCATTAGAGGACTTACAACTGCTACTAAATATGCTAAACAAAAAACGCATTCACTTCAACTCAATCTGCTAAACACCAAATATACCTACAAATCTGTTGTAACACCAAATATACCTAAATATTCAGACTGCTAAGCTTATGAAATTACAGAAAGTAAATATTAGTATACCTCAGAAATATTAGTATATCAAAGCTCAAAGTCGATAAGCAAGAGCTAAGAAATACAATGGCAAAGCCTTCGTTATATAGTAACGGGCGGACTCTAAACTCGGATTTGAAAACCATCTCAACTCATTACAGTTGAGCACCATTCAATCACATTAAATTCTTTAATGTACATGATCAAATTTGATGTTTCACTGGAGGGGGAGAAAATTCAGGTGCATTAATTCTTATTTTTAATTTTAAGTTGAAGGGGTATTTTAATTTGTAGTGAGTTAATAACCAGTCTAAAAAAAAAAAAAATTCTTATCCCATATCCACTAAATAAAGGCAGTAATTTTTATTATTAATAAATTAAATTAAAAATAAAAATTAATTATATCTTTATTTTTGAATTTAAATTTATTCTAATTTATTTATTTATATGAATGTCATTACCATTACGTTTGTTTGTTTATATATATAATTGCACACTTCTCGTTAACCTTGATTGTGTACTAAATTAACTACCCGACACAAGTGGGGAGGCGACCGTAATAAATGAAGTTACTGGAGTGTACATAGTGAGATCTAAAGTTACTTTACATCCAGCTATGTACATGACAGCGTGAAAATGCCCGCTAAATTTTCAACAACCAATTTATTAAAAAAATGATAGGGAGGAAAGAGATTTATAAATAAATAATATAATTATAATATGCCAAAGAGGAAAGAGATTTATAAATAAATAATATAAATGCTTATTGCTAGAGTCACGAGAATGACATCTATCAATCATGCAAATTCTAGCGTCACGAGAATGACATAGATCAATCATGCAAATTCTAGCGTCACGAGAATGACATAGATCGACGATTCATTTATGTATCGTAACTACCCATTATGTAACTACCCCAAAGACGATGAACAACAATATAACCAGAACAACACCACAATAATACCAAAATGATACCAGAATAACACCAGAAAGA
>JASDQU010221539.1:1911-17794 GCA_032191745.1 Picea mariana
TTTAATAATGTTATAAACATCAAATTCTACATTTTAAAAATACATTGAAAAAAATGAAAAAAAAAACATTTAAAAAAAAAATAGATGTTTTTAAAATATGAAATAAATTGAAAAACTACCATTTAAAAAGAAATATTGATACTTTATAATAAAAAATATTTAGAATCTCCAAAAATGAGGTGATCTTAGAGCATAGGTTTTTAAAATAGGGTAAAATCATCCATTAAATACAACTTAAAAAAAAATTAAAACTCTATAAGATTATAGTTAAGTAGGTAACTATGTTGTAAAGTCATATTTCTTGCCTTTGATTGAAGTGTCTTTTGAGGTTTCTCTTCTAAAAATAGAGCTATGATTGAGGTGCCTTTTCAAGTGAGCCAACTAAATTTATTCCACAAAGTTTCTCTAAGCATAGAACAATTTTTTAAAAATAAAAAACTCTTTTACAAATTTAAGTAGGGTTTGGTATTTTTTCTAGTTAACCCTGCAATAGTACACTTTGATATTAACACATTATTGCCGTTATAAGTTTAATGCACATCATAAAGCATTTTTTTTAAATAACTTATTTTACAAAATTCAAATACAATTTTTTATCTTTTTAAAATAAAAAATCATTTTACAAATTCAAGGAGGATGTAGTATTGTTTCTATTTAACCCTGTAATAATGAACCTTTGAATATGGACATATCATTGCACTTGTAAGTTTAATGCCCTGCCCACCATAAAGCATTTTTAATATATATATATGGTGGGCAGGGTAATGAACTTATATAACACAAAAAGAAGTGAGATACCTCAAACATCATTGTGTAATTGCGTCACTTTGTATCATCATAGCATAATGCCATGTAGTTATCTCAAACCACCGTTTTCAGCACCTTACTTTTTAAGAATATGATTTTTAATAATATTTATGTCGGTATTTGTTCAAGTCTATAATTTCATTTCCATGAACATTGCTTCTTTCACGTTTTCACTTATCATTTTGCATTCAGTGTACATTATACCTTTTCAATTTAAATCTATTACGCTATCATTTTTCAATTTAACAAAATATTTTTTTCATCTCAAGGTAAAGTTAACTTAACAAATTCATCTTTTTCATCTTTAGGTAAAGTCTAGACTAATGTTCTTCGTAAATACTTTCGCTTGTCGTTTTGCATTTCAAAATGTATATTTTAATTGTATTGTATTGCTTTTTAGCATAACAAAATTGTACTTTTCTACTTCATAAATTTTAAATTAATATAATTAATAAATTAGTGTAAAGTTATTTTAATATTAAATTTATTTTGTATATAAAGGAATCAAATTTTTCAAAAAGTTTTACACTTTAAAATATTTAATGGTTCTTCCATATATAAATTTGAAATTAAAATGTATTTAGGTTGATATATTATTAAAAATAATGTTATTAAAACATTTACCTAAATTGGAAACCGAGGTTTTTACTCTTTCACTAAAAAAAATTGAAAATTTTGATTCTAAATATTACATTATTTAAAAATAATTTAATCATTTATCAATTCAACAACAATAACCATTTTAATATTTGTATTTTAATATCCAAATTTTTATAAATATAAATATTATATATCTAAGATTAATTTTAAAGATTTAAATTCAATCCAATTTTCTATTTTTTTTTATGACTTGATTCAATTATTATTTTATTAGTATAAATTTCCAATTTTACTTTATTTTTGAAATATTTTATAGATCCAATCAATAAAAAAAAAAATTATAATCAACTTTATCATATTATCAATTTAGTGTGCTTGACAATAACTTTAAAAATAGATTATTATTATTATTATTATTATTATTATTATTATTATATCTTATAAAATCTACTTTACTATATTAACACAACAATTTAGATTAGTAAATATTACTTTTTTTTTATAAAATATTAGTAAATTTTGTCATATTGATATATATTATTTCCAATATAGTATTGAATCGAGGTATTGAATGGATTAACTAAACCCTTGATGGAGGGTTCAAATCTTGATCAACCTATATATCTTGATAAGGCTAGCTCTCTATTTTTTTTTTTTATAAAAAAAAAAATAAAATAAAATAGAGAGCTCATTAACATTTTTGTTTATCACAAAATAAAGACAAAATCTTCATCTAATAATAAAGTTCGATCCAACATTTGTGATAGCTTACCACCCACCTCCCATCTAACCACCACGGCTATATCATGGCATCTAAACCTATAAATATGTGATTTAAAAGTTATAAAACTTATGTAATTACATTTTTATTTAAATTTTATTAACTACTATAAGTTATGTTATTAGAATTGTAATATTATTTTTAATTTATCAATCAATAATAGTTGTTATTAGAATTTAATTTTGTGTTTAAATTGTATCTATCAACAACATAGAAATGCAAGTTAAAATTTTTAATCCTCCAAATAATATGAGGATTGAAAATATGGAAAATTTTAGAGGTTAATTTTTCATGGCTTTTGTTTCTCAATTTCCATTTTTTTTTAAAACGATAAGCCCAATTTACATGAGATAAAATTGTTTTACGTTAAGAATCACCAAAATTTTATAGACGCTATATAAAATCCTTTCAACATTTCTACACTTTAACACAAGTATAAATCCTTAAAAAATTACTGATTGGAAACAATTTGTTGATATATGGTTGAAAATAAAACATGTAAACATGGCTAATTTTTTTACATTGTTGATTTTTTTCCCAATTTGTTTAGTTACAAATAATCAAACAACAATGTAAACACTACTGAGTTTTTTTTCAACTATGTGCTAGCAAGCAAGCATACTACCATTTTTTTTTCAATCCTTCCATAACACACAAAGGATTGAATATTATTTCAACCATTTTTTTTTCTTTTTTGTAAGTAATTATTCTATAAAAAACCTTTCAGAATAAAAAAATACAGCATCGATTGTCTATCTGAGACTGTGGTAGCTGAATTGCCCCATGGGGAAACCAATTCAGCCAACCTCCCATGTCCAAAACCATTGTTTCAAAAAAACAGTCATATAACATCCTTAAGCACCTGGAGTGGAATCGCCCTGTGGGGAAACTGATTCACCAAGGCCTCTAGACCCTCTAGAACTTCTAGACAAACATAACTGATTATAACTGAAAATACAAGTGGCATAATATAATCAAAACAAACAACAGTCCATGCAGTCTGACACTTGTGCAGCTCAAGTTGTGGGTGTGCAACGTGGCACCGAGTCCAAGGTGGGTGTCTGGAGCGTTGTAGCCAATTTTGGAGCTGCTTCATCCACCAGATACCTATGCGGGGCTGGGACCAGTATCGGCTTTGCGTCCCTTGGTGCATTTGGTGTCGCTTCTAAGGAGTGGCACGAACCGTGCAAAGAGGAGAGCATCTGCAAGATTTGTTTCCCCTTTCCATCCAAGACTTACATTCAAAAGCGCAGGTCATCCACCTCTTTGCGCACCTTGAACACCAGGCCTTGCAAAATTCCAAGGCCATCTTGTACCTTTGTGCAAGTTGCGCAGTCTGAGCAGGAGTGTGGCTACTCATGATGCTTCTCATTGTCGCCAAAGAAAAGTTCATGTGGAGATTGGATCGGTGGCGATTGCACTGGCGATGGCACAGGAGAAGAGTTCTCGGGTGAATTAGGAGGGACGACTAGGTCGGGTTGCGAAGATGAGGCCAAGTTTGGTATCGACCCTGGGTTGAAGCCCAATGAGTTTCCCAGAAGGTCGAACCATTCAATTCTACATGCATAGGGCGAGGAGAGAGGTGGGAGACCACTGAGACTATGTGCAGGCTACTTTGAAGAAGATGGTGAGGAGGGTGACGAGTTATGCAAGGGTGTGGGAGAATGCGGGGGGCGAATTGCCAAGAGTGTCTGATTTTTTTACCAAGTCGAACCGTGTTTGGACTTCCCACGCAGTCTCAGCATGGATGAAGCACAGAAAAGGTAAGAAGGAATAGTTAAATGGCGAGGAAGGCCAAAGAGCACCAGAGGAGGGCACAGACCACGGGATGGCTCGGATAGAACATAATAGAGATGAAGACGCCACTGGTGAGCTTCATGGTATGAATACCACTAAGAGGGGAGGATGCACACATGCAGAGGTGACCAAAGTAATGGTGGATCCATCGAATGGATGGGAGGCCAGAGAAGAGCACACTAGGATTAATGGTGCTCTGGTAGTAATGATTCGACTTTAAGTTCATGGTGTGGGAGGTAGGGAGGGGCACATGCTTGTCACGTGGTTTTTTCCTCATTGACAGTCGCCATTCCCATCCTTGCGGCACCTGCCTTGCACTAACACCCTATACGGGGGACTGTCTATAGCCAAAGCCCTGTCACTACATCTCTGGAGGGTGGGATGTAACTGGTAGGTGGAAGCCAAGCAAAGAAGGTCCTCTCCATCTAGGGAAACTCTTATGTTGGCTAGATCACTTGCAATATGATTTTGTTTCCTTCTCACATGCGAGGGGATGATATCTTGGTAGGGTCGGATGAGATTCGTTATGGTCCTGAGACCATATGAGAGTCTCCAGCAAGGCAATTTTTTTTCTGGATCCGCTCCATTCAGAATTTTCCTGAAGAGGTTGAGAATGACTTGCGAGTCCTCTTCCACAATCAATTTATGAAAGCCTTGTGCTAGAGGGATTTGCAGACCTCTTGTAATACCCCACAACTTTGCCACATTTTTAGTTGTGTGACCCATGCTTCCCATTGAGATGAGAAAAATGTTCCCCTAGTGTTTTCAGAAGACCACTCTGAAGCCTCTTGCTCCTAGATTTCCTTTGGAGGCCCCATCAAAATTCATCTTGATGAAACCTTCAGGTGGAGAGGACCAATGAGAGGGGATATCCTTAAGCTTACATATATGAGGTGTGATGGAAAATGTTGGTTTTAAAACGAGATTCCAATTGTTCATGATGCCATGTTCTCAAATTGGACAAATCAGGTCCACTTTTGTCCAATGCTAAAGACTGATTGTTTCTCTAATGTTGGTGTAGCTTTGGGTCCAGCAGAATTGCCAATCTCTTTGAGTGTTTCAAAAGATTATTCTATTTCTTTCTTTCTATAGTTTCCATAGAATGAAACCCAGGAGTAGCTGCCATATGCGATTCAAAATGGTCGATTGGAAGGCCACATCCCACCACTCTTCAATAGTTGTGTTGAGGCTATCTCGCTTACGATCTGAAGTGCGCATGACTGACGCGCAATGATCCCATACCTGGGAGTTGTAGGTGCATAGGTTAAGCAGGTGATTTAGCATTTATGCATCCCTCATGCAGAGAAGACATATGGAAGGCCCTGTGAACCCCTGTTTCATGGGATTGTCCCAGGTGAGAATGCTACCATGATCCACCAACCAAAGGAAGGTATTGACTTTGGGCCAATGCTTGAGTGACAAGATTTTAGTCCAAACTTTTCCCAGGGGAGGGTGAATGGGGTTCACCTTGATGGTGTAAGCTTCTTGGATATTGAAAGTGCCCCCTAAAGAATGTCCCCATCATAGGATGTCCTCTCCCTGTAAAATTTGAATTTTCCTGGCGTTGATCAGGTTGTACCAGGGTTGTAGGTCCACGTGCTATGCGATATGAAGGTCCTCTCTAGTGGATTTCCAGCATCTCCTAGTGGAATCTATGGAGTGCTTCTGCCAGTAGTCTGTGACTTTTTTCATCCCCGCTTGGGTAGTCGGGATGAGAAAGGTTCCAGCCCGGGTGTCATGCACCAGAAAAGGTAACTACTGCCACGAGTTGTTCTAGAAGAAAGTTGTTTGGTCATTACGAAGTTCCTAGAAGGCGCGATTGACCACTAAGATTTGATTCTACCTAGCTTCCATCGAAATTAAGGACCCTAGGATGTCTCCATTACATCTTATTAAGTTTCTTTCTGCAGTGTTGGGTGTGTACTTTCTTCTCCACATCTTGGCCCATAGATCTTGAGGTCTCTTTAGCCATCGCCACCAAATTTTGGCACTCAAAAATGTGTTCATAGTTTCTGTATCTCTTAGCCCTAAACCCCCTTGTGCCTTGGGTTTGTAGAGACTTTCTCAACTGATCAATGCCAAATTTTTCCCTGTTTTGGCCCCCTGCCATAGAAAGTTTCTTTGCAGGGTTTTGATAGCATTAAGAACAAAGCTGGGAGCTAAAAGGGCCTAGAAGGTGTAGATGGGTAGGGCCTGCAACAAGGACTTGAGGAGAATAAGGAGACTGGGGAGATTGATAACACGATAGGTCTAGGAGGAAAGCCTTTTCGAAAAGGAAGTGAGGAGACTTTCCCAGGAGTTATTCCTAAGGGCCTTGTCGAGGAGGGGAATACCCAGATATTTGGACGGAAGGGAGCTTTGAGTGAAACCCAAGATTGTGGTAATGTGGAGTTGGATCAACATTGGGGTGTTAAAGAAGAAGATCTAGGACTTTTCCTTGTTAATTTCCATTCTAGAGGCATCTCATAAGGTTTGAACAATGGAGAGGATTTTTTGGGCCTCTTGGACTATGGGGGAACCCATCATTAAGGTATCATCAACAAATTGAATATGGGATATCAGAGGATCGATTCCATGCAAGGGTAATCCAACCAAAGTATGGTTCGCTATTGATTCTTGAATAGAGCGGCTTAGACCTTTCGCTATGATTATGAAAAGGAACGGAGACAGAGGATCCACTTTCCTAGTCCCATGGGTGGGTGAGAAAGGGTGAGAGGGGACTCTATTGATGAGGATTTAAAATAAGGCAGTGTAGGTGATATTTGAGATCCAGGTAACCCAAGAAGAGTCAAAACCAAAGGCTAAGAGAATGAAATGCATGTAACCCCAGCTTAGTTTTTCAAAAGTTCTGGAAAGATCAAGTTTTAACAACATACCTGGAGTGCGAGTCTTTTGAAGAGAATGGATAACTTCATGAGCCAGGATAATGCTATCCAAGATCTACCTTCCTTCCATGTAACCTGATTGTTCCAGCAAAATGATGAAGGGAAGGATAGGTTTGAGGCACCGGGCTATCACCTTTATTAGGAGCTTGTAGATGGCCTTGTAGAGAGCAATAGGTCGAAACGGTTTTGGGTGGTTGACTTACTCTTCTTTGAGAATAAGGGTTAGGAAGGTGGCGTTGAGGGCCAAAAGGACTTGACCAGAAGCTCTGGGGTTCTCAATGATTTCCCACACCTCCTCCCTTACCATCTTTTAGCAGTGATGAAAAAGTCTGAAGTGAAACCGTCCGACCTAGGAGATTTTCCTATTGGAGTGTCATGGAATGCTTGATCCACTTCCTTGATCGTAATAGGCCTTAGCAATGTGTCATTCTTCTCCGTCGTTATGTTGGAGGGCATATGCTAAGTGATGTGGGCAATGGCTTGAGATCTATCCACCTGGGGTTTAGTCAATAGATATTGATAGTAAGTGACTAGCTCAGATTCTAGGTCCTCATGAGAGTGGAGGGTGTGCACATCCTCTGTGATTAGCTGCACAATGTGGTTGGCATGTCTTCATTCAAGGGTGGAACTGTGGAAGAATTTGGTGTTTCTGTCACCCTCCTATAGCCATTGGATGTGAGACTTTTGCCTCCATAATATCTCCTCTTGGGATTTTATTTCCTCCAACTTTTGGCTTATTTTTGCTTCCTGCATCCTGATTTCTTCAGAGATGCCTTGATCTTAGATTTGGATTTGTAGGATTCTCATTTGTTCCTTTAGTTGTTGTTGGGATTCAAATATATTACCAAAGGTTTCCTTGTTCCAAGCTTTGAGTTTATGCTTGAAGTTTTTGAGTTTCTGCTGGAATCTGTACATCTTGGAGCCATGCGGGATGGACGCCTCCTTCCACCAAGTGTGGGAATTGAGTTGAAAATATGGGTGGTTGAGCCAAAAACGTTCGAATCTAAAGGTTTTGCATCCTAGATAGGCTGGAATTTCTAACCAGAGTTGGATGGGCCAGTGATCCTATCTGTGGATGTCAAGGATGCGAGATTCCAGAGTTGTTCCCTCCATTAAGAGGGAATTAGATAGGAGGAAGTGATCCAGTCGGCAAGCTACCTGATGGGATCCTGATCTTCGATTTGTCCAGGTAAAGAGTCCATTTGGTGTTTATATATGAATGAGGCATAACTTATCGATAAGGTCTTGAAAGTGCCCTGACTCTGCCTCGAGTCGATGTGTTTCGCCTCTTTTCTCGTCCAAACAGCATATTGTATTGAAGTCCCCTCCAAGAATCCATCTACTTCTGTGGGTGAGGGTGGCGAGTCCCTCTAGGTTCCTGATAAAGGAATTATTGTCTCTTGGTATGGCTGGCCCGTAAACATTTATGAGGCAGCCAGGCTTGTTGGAGTCAATGAGTCGATAGGTCACTGAGATGGACCACCTGGTTGTGAAGAAATTGTCCATGGTCACTGCACTTATGTTCCAAATAATTTCCAAACCTCCTGTGGATCCCGTAGCATCAGTGTAGATACCTTTCCCATGCTTCTAGCAGCAAGAGAGAACTTTATCCATTTCCTCTGTTGTGCATTTTGTTTCTTGGAGCTGCATCATATCTAGTTTTTCCGCTATGATAATCTCTTGTAGTATCCTTTTCTTGCTATGATTGTTGAGTCCCCTTATATTCCAAGAGATGATATTCATGATGAGGATGGGGAGGGGAGGGAGGGAAAGCTGTTAGAAATGAGATGAATCTGACCAGAGTTAACCATGAAGTGTCCAATCTCCTGTATGAGCTTCTAGGTGGATTTCCTTCCTATTTTATTTTCATCTTTCTAGGTTTTTCATTTCTCTTTCGATATATTCCCCTGTTTTTCCCAGATCCGAACTAGATCTAGCGGTGGAGCCGGCTGTGGAGTTGAGAAAGACTTTGTGGACTTTTCATAGCTGGTACGGAGAAAAGGTATATAATTTTTGGTGTCGGTAAACTTGTTCCACATGTTCCAGATCTACTCCAACTAAGTCATGCTCGTCAAGATCCATTTCTTCATCACTATCTTATATCTATGAGGGTTATACTATTGTGGTATTAGAGCTTGGAAAATAAGTGGTTTTCTCAACACCTGGGGTGTCCATCGCTTTCCCTTTCTCTTGGTTTTTTTGTGTTTTCTCTGAAGAGGGGACCTGTGGGGCATCCATGTTCTCTGGAAGTTGTTGTAGGGAATCATACAGGTTGCTGGAAGGCGATTCTTTATTGGTCATGGTTGTCGTTATCCTTCCCCCCTATCTGCATCCCGCTGCAACTGGGATGAATTCGTCTTTGTTCTTTCTTGTTTTTGTGTTTTCATCATTGCTTCTCGTGTTGAGGGGGAAATCTCTAAAGAGGTGCCTGTGCTCATGACATTTACTACATTGGAACGGTATGTGCTCATAGTCAATGGTTTTCGACGAGTCCTCATCATGGTATTCTAGGGAAATGGATCCTAGTAGCGTCTTTCAAATATTCAGGTAGACACAGATGCATGCATAGGAGGTGTATCGTCGTTGCTTTGTTGCCTCTAAAGATTTAGCGTATACTCCAATGGTATTTCCAATGCCTGCCAGAACCTCTTCCAGCCAGAACTATTGGGGCATGGAATAAAGTCTCATCCACACTGCAGCATGCGCAAATTCCTCTGTTTCAGGGATAAACTTCTCAATCCAAAATTGCAAGAAGAAGCACGCGTAGTTGAAAAAATAAGGGCCTCCATCAAATATGTGGTTTATGTCCTCTAGATTGTGCAATATTATTGTGAAGAATCATTTTGATCCTAACTGGAGATCAAAATGGCCTTTGGGCTTCCACCAATGGTGTATCCATTTTACTAGCTCATGTTCAAAGGGCCATAGCCCTAGAAATTTCCCGACGAGGGCATAGTCGTGCATGTATTTATTTTGTTCTTATATTCTGGGTGTGATTATGACATATTTTGGTGCTAGTGACGCTTGAGGAATACATTTTCTAGGTACCCAGGGTCGTCTTGCTCTTGTTGGAGCATTCCCTGAGTCAATGTCCATTTCCCTGTCCTTGAATGTTCCCTCAAAGAGAAGTCGCGAGAGAAGATCTGGAGGTGGTTCAAAGGTTGGGCGCCTAGAAACCCCGCCTATTTTTCCAGCCACTACTTGACTGTAGGAGCTGCCTCGCGGCCCTCCCTTGCTTGGAATCATTGTGCCCCACTAGGGCCATCCAAGTGCACCAGAGATGCAACAACCCTAACCCTAGCGTACCTCATAGCTCTTCAAAACTTCCTCCCCCCTTTTCAACATTATTAAATCATTCCATAAACTATATTACACTTTGCCAATGATAGCTAATTATTGATATTCTATTTTTTCATATATTATTGACCAATTTATTGTTGAAAACTGACATCAACAATAGTATGAAAACTCGCATGTTTTTTTTTTAAGCTAAAAAAGGAAATATACTTCTATTTATAGATAGTAAAAGTACAATCCCACCAGAAAGGACCTACCATGGAGAAAACCAGGACACTGGATTGGTAAAAGTCTTAATAGGTCATCCTAGGGCTCTGAGATGGGGGCTGCCAAAACGAAAACCAGCCCCCTCCATGATACATAAGATAAAACTGACCAGTTTGAGATAGTTCAAAGCATTTCACACTGCCCCTTTTGAAGGAAACAACAACGGGGGTAGATTCATAGATACCTATATGGAATTAAACTTAATGGAAGCAAGACAGAGAAGCAAAAAAACAAAACCAAAAGATGGAATATCAGAACTCGACTTCTGGCTTGTGGGGTCCCCCCTGGTATTCCAGGCACTCATTTCCTTTTTCTCCTTTTCAAATATTGTCAACTGCCTCTCCTGTAGTGTCATCATCCTCGATTTGAATGGGGTAGTCCCCTGTTCTGGCAGAGTGATGGTGTTGGGTCTTCTGTCGAACTCTGAACTTGATCCTGAACTATGAGCATAAAAATAGATCAACTTTTCCATCGAGCATATCAATCGCTTGGGTAGTATGGTCATTATCCCTTTTGACCTGGGCCACGACCTGAGCCACCATAGCCTTCATTGTCCAATGCATATCTTCTAATTGGAAGAATCAAGTTCCTCTAGTATGAGTGTAGTTAGAGTCCTCCACCCAATACTGCACCTCTCTAATGATGTATGCATTTGAATTTAGGTGCCACTGGTGCCTGACAACTTCCTCAATGCCCATGTCATGCTTAATCTCTTTCTCTATGCTTGGGCATTGAAACCACATCTCAGTCATCCAAGCAACGTGATCTACCCTTGACTGGTAGTCGAAACTCTCGACAATGAAGGCTCTTCTTGTTTACCTTTTGGTCTTGCTACCTTCTTCGCCATGGTTAGAGAAGTTAAAAACTATATCTCCTCTGAGATTATATTCTAGAAAACTCGAAGATGGTACTAGAGATAGATGAGGCACTTTGGAGGGGACTTTCCTTTCTTCGACCAACTCTTACGCATCCATAATTTTGACAAGTTTTCTTTCCTTTTTTTCTCGCCTAGAGGATTTTTTAATATCAAAACTGGCATGCCCAAAGGGGGATGCAGACCCCAAGTCTTGAGGTTCTTTCCTCCATGCCATTAATGCATTCACATGGCTCGAATAGTAGGTGGTTGTACCCATTATCCTTTCAATCTTCTACTCGTAACTACCTCAACTATGAATCTTCTTTATCCTTTGGATATGATGCAAGCTCCCAACGTTTTATCCCGCCTTACCATGATGGGGGAATTCAATATCAATCTACACTAATGACACTCAATATTTTCTATAGGCTCCCCATGAACTGGCATGAGCACTTCTTGAGAAGTTGTTATGAAAACCATCCTCCATTTTTCCTTGCATCAAATTAGTGTGGGATAATGGGATGGTCGATATGATCTCCAACCCTGACTATGACGTGATTTATCTCTACATGATAGGTTCCCAACATGACATAGGGAGAGGGAGTTTCCTCCATCTTCTCAAAGAACCGAGTGGCATTGGATGATAGATCTGGTTTTCCAGCTGGGCCCATATCGCTCAGTCCTTCAACGGTTGTCCTATGCCCTCGTATCAGATATCCATCTATTGTTGCTTCCACTACCTGGAACTTCACATGGCGATTCATTTCAAGAATACTTAGACAAGAATGCTTAGACTCATGGATTCTTTCCAAGTGGGAGACTCGGTGGGGTCCCCCAAATGCCACTTCGTCATTCAAGAATTCTGAAGGAAACCTACATTTTCCAAGTAGTACGACACTGAGTTGGCTTTTTGATGAACTTGGGATGGAATTAACACTTGGAAGTGTTGAATCAAGCTTGTGACCTCCATCCATCCATATGATAATCTCCAATTAGTGGATTTTTTTCCTAGTTTTTCCCCCTCTCAAGCAATTTAAAGCTGAAATGATCAAGAAAGATTCTCCTTCCACCTGCAGAGTCGAGATACCATGGTGATTTTCCAAGTCTAGGCCTCTAATGAGTCCTTCTAGCTTTGCCCCATTGTTGGAATTGTACCCTAGGTTAATGGAAAACATAGCCATGATTCTCCCCTATGGGTCTCTTAATAGTCCCCCCACACCAGATTTCCCGAGGTTGTCCTTGAATGCACCATCAAAATTCAGCTTCATTGATCCTTTTTTCGATGGCTTCTAAATTTGCTATGTTGCTTCTACTTTTCGGGGAGGAGTTTTGGGAGCTTGTTGGAAGGCCAAGTCGAAATTACGACACCTAAAGATGTCGTCTTCCCGCATATTACTATTCTATATTCCACTGATTAGGTACTCACAGCGATGGATTCTTGGATGTTCTCTTTAATGTTTTCCACACTCCCTCAATAGATATGGAATTTTTCTTAAAAAATTGTCTATTCCTTTCCTTCCACAGATTCCACATTGAGATCCCAAGAAATATATCCCAAGATTTATTCAGGATGGGATTTTGGAAAGGCTTGACTAACAAGTGGGTGATTAGCTTTGTTGGATTTCCCCTGTCTATCCCAGCTCTCTGAAACATTATTTCCCCAAAATCCCAAATCCTCTAAAGAAAGTTGTTATTTTGGGAGAGATCCCTGGTTGTCAGTTGTGCTTCCAGTCTTGCCTCCTACCCTCTTTTGACAAGTTCGCTTCTTGCAAATAGGCATCTTTTACTTTGTACATCCCCTCTCCTTTGTTTCCCCATTGGAAAATATCCATACCATTTCTTCACTTTATATTTCTGAGGGAAATATCATATTTACAATCTTTGGGTATAGATGGGCAGGCCAATCGGCCAGATCTTTCCATATTCTTGTAATTTGTGTTGATGCGGTGCCCAAGCTCTCCCAATATTGATGGACCTGGGTCCATCATTTTTCCAACATAGAGGTTCTAGCACATCCCATTCCTTCCTGGGGTTGAGATTTTATCCCAGGCAAGATCCCAGAAGAGGGAAGTCTTCCCATTATGAACTTCCCATAAAGTTTCTTGTTGGATTAGCTCTTGATTCTTCTAGGATGATTTTTAGATAAGAGATCCCAGATGGAAACCGTCCATGCAGATGAGGTCCTGAGGGTCTACCTCAGGAGCATATTTTTTTTTCCACACTTTGTCTTGGGTTAGTGATCCATCTCCACCATAATTTGGTTTCTAGAGCTCTACCTACATGTAGGGGATCCCTGATTCTAGTACCTCCATGGGTCTTTGGTTTATAGAGTTTTCTCCAAGCTAATAAAGCCCATTTTTTATCTTTTGTGGCCCCTCCCCATAGGAAGGATCTTTGGAGGGTCCTAAGATTTTTCAGGATTCCTTTCGGAGCTACCAACACTAAGAATAGGTACAGGAGCATGAATCTTAGGACCGATTTGATGAGAATATTTCTACCAGGGAGAGTCAGGAATCTATGAGTCCAGTTCGTCATCTTTGTTTCTAATTTATCCAAAATCTCTTTCCATGTAGTATTGTAGACGACCTTGTCAATAAGCGGGGCTCCCAAGTACTTGGAGGGGAGACTAGATTTCTAGAAACCAAGAATCTTGGCTATGTGTCTTTGGATAGAAATAGAAGTGTTAAAGAAAAAAATTGATATTTTTCAAGGTTTATGATTGTACATGACGATTATTTTTATAGATCTAACATGCTTCTAATTGTTCTGACTTCTTTCATAGTAGGGATCCCCATGAGCAAGTTGTAATCGATGAATTGGAGGTGGGCCACATGTTCTAACCCTTCTTGTAGTCTTATACCTTGAAGTTTGTTCTCTTCCACCTCCTTTTGGATTAGTCTTACCAGGCCTTCAACTAAGATGATGTAAATATAGGGGGAGAGAGGGTCACCTTGTCAAATACCCCTTGTTGGGTTGAAGGTTTTTTATGGGGAACCATTGATAAGAATAGAGAAGAAAGTTGAGGGGACCAAACCAACTATCCAGTGGCCCAGTCCTCTACAAAGCCGAAAGACATGAACAGTTTCCTCAGGAAGTGCCAACTTATTTGATCATAAGCTTTAGACATGTCTAATTTAATGATCATGCCAACATTTTTTTATTTCTTCATTGAGTGGACTATTCTGTGTGAAATCACAATCCCAGCCATGATTTGTTGCCCTTCCACGAATCCTCCCTACTCCTTGGAGATAATATTTTTTAACATGGGTTTAAGTCTATTGTCTGCTAGTTTGGAGACAATTTTGTAAATAATGTTACAGAGCGCAATTGGTCAGAGCTTTTCTGTCGTATTCGCCTCTTTTTCCTTTGGGATTAGAGCTAAAAATGTGGCATTGAAAGCTTTGAGCATGGAGCCCGACATTCATGATTCTTCCACAACCTACCAGATGTGTTTTCCAATTATTTTCCAACACTTCTAGAAGAACTCAGAAGTGAATCCACCAGGGACCGGGAACTTCCCTATTTTCATATCCATAACTGTTCTTTCTACTTCGTTTAGGGAGGTCAGGCCCATTAAAAATTTATTTTGGTCAGGGATGATAAACTTAGGGATGTTCCTAGAGATTTCATGGATATACTCCATCCTCTCATGATCTGGTTCTATGAGGAGGGTTTTTAAATGGTTAACCAATTCCTTTTCTATGTCTTCTAGGGAGTTGTTTCTTTCACCCAAGCCCTAAACAAGGGTCACAATCTTGTTCAAATTTATTATTTAGAGAAGGTATTTGTGGAAGAATTTCTTATATCGATCTCCTTCCCTCAACCATTGGATTCTAGACTTTTGTTTCCATATAATTTATTCCCGATGCTCCTGCTTATCTAGCTCCATTCTAATTTGATTTTCTCGATCAAGTATCTCTTCTAAAGATATTCTTGAGGATGATAATCATTGAAATGTTTCCATTTCTGATTCTAACCGATTCTTCTCTTCAAAGATGTTCCCGAATAATTCCTTATTCCATTTCTTGAGTTGGAGTTTGACATGCTTTAACCTTTGTTGGAACTGGTACACTTTTTGTTCCATGAAGATTTGGCCACTCTCCCCACCAGGTTTCAATATTAGGCATAAAATCTTGGTGATCCATCCAGAATTTTTCCATACGGAATAACCAAAGGCGGGTTGCTATGGTTTCCTCCCAAGTAATATTGATTCGACAATGGTCTGAGCCAAATAAAGGAAGAAGTTCAGTAGCTATTTCTTGTTGATCTCAGAAAAGGGATTATGAGGTCATAAATTTTTCTAGCCGCACAACTAAGTTTCTTTCCAAGCCTTTATTATTAGTCCAAGTAAAAAGGCCATTGTTGGGGTGGATGTCTACCAGCCTATGACTAGTTATCCAATCTCTAAAGGAGTCACTCTCTCCCTCCAATTGTCTTGCACCACCCTTTTTTTCCCATAGGGTTGTGATCATGTTGATGTCACCCTGTACGACCATGTGTTGGTTGCTCAAGGAGTTCCCCATGTGGTCCAAGGATTCCAAAAACTCTCGCTTGAAAGGGGGGACATGAGGATCATATGAATTCGATATGAAG